>PVKH010021418.1:0-14337 GCA_004027955.1 Chaetophractus vellerosus | reverse complement strand
CACTGCGCAGGCGCGGCTTTCCCCACTTGTGGGCGGCTTCTGCTTCTATTCACGGGCCGGTTCTGCTTCAGTTCGCGGGTGGCTGGCTGCACTCCATTCGCAGGCGACCTGCCCTGCCTGTGGCGGCTTTGCCCTGTCCGTGGCAGCTTTTTTGCCCTGCCCACGGCGGCTCTGGCCCGCCCATGGCGGCTTGCCAATCTCAAGGCGGTCTGCCCGCTAGGAGAGGTCCCCGGGAACCGAACCCAGGGCCTCCCATGTGGTATCCCAGCGCGCTCTTTATCCACTGAGCTATCTAGCCGGGCCCTGTTTTGTTTTTCCTTTAGGAGGCAGTGGGAACAGAACCCGGGACCTCACATGTGGGAGGCAGGCGCTCAACTACTTGAGCCACATCTGATTCCTCCTCATTTGTTTTTGCTCATTGTCTGCTCATTGTTTTTGCTTGATGTCTGCTTGTTGTCTGCTCTTGGCTTGTTAGTCTTCTTTAGGAGGCACCAGGAACCGAACCTGGGACCTCCCATGTGGGAGGTGTGCACTCAACTACTTGAGCCACATCCACTCCCCTAGTGTGTTACCTTTTGAGATTGGCCCTTTTTTCATTTCACATAAAACCTTAAGATATATCCTAGTTGTAGCAATAGTTTCTTGCTCCTTTTTATTGCTGGTAATATTCCATCCAATGGATGCACCACAGTATGTTTAACCATTCACCTATTGAAGACATTATGGTTACTTCCAGTTTTAAAAATAAGCAGCTATGGGGACTGGGTATATTTCATTGGTTTGAACATCTGCTTCCCATGTATGAAGTCCTCGGTTCAATCCCTGGTACCTCCTTAAAAAAATGCTGCTATGAACAGTCATAAACAGAATTTGTTTGCTTAGGCATAAGTTTTCATTTCTTTGATATACATGCCTAAGAGTTCAATTGCTGAATCATATGGTAAATTAATGATTATTTTTTAAGAAACTGCCATTTATGTAAGTATATGCCAAATTCCTTGTGCTGGTTATTTCTTTGTTGGCTCTCTTCATTAGTCCTGCCTGTCCATACTCCCCTCTACTATGATTGTGGGCTCCAGGGCTTCTACAGCATCAGTGGAAGTGTGGATTCTTGAATCCCTGCAAAGTAGGTTGGTCATGCTTCTCCAGTACTGCTTATTTCAGTGAGTGGCACTATCATCCTTTTGGTTAGGTGAGCCAGAATCCTGCCTTTCCTCTCTCTTCACATCCATTCCATCAAGAAATTATGTTGATTTTGCATAGAGTCCATGCACTCCAACAGTCTCAGGAGCACAGTGATTGTGGACATTGAGTAACACTACCTTCCCTTTTGCTTCTCTTGTCTTAACAGTAGTAAGTAGTTTCCTTAGTTACTAATACTAATCTCTGAATGATCTCATTTCCCCTCCTGCTTTTATTGTTTGTTTTTTTGCTTTTCAGCCTTTCCAATACTGTAATATCATATGAAATCACCTGTTGAATGGAGATAGAATGAAATACGCTGGTTATGTGTCTGTTGACTTGTTGCTACTTTCTGCACTACATGCTCTCCTCTATGTCGCCGGGAGCTACAAGTGAGATGAAACAGACTTCCCTGACAATTTAGGTTTCTGGTTAAATTCTTTAAATGGGAAGCACAGGCAGCACATTGGAAACTGGAAAGAAGGGAGAGCCAAGTTTTTATCTGCTATTGGTACAGTCTCAGGAAGCAGGAGCTGAGAGGTGGGAAAGTGCAGGCACCTGGCTGTTTGCTTGGGGAACATGGTTCCTATAGTATCAGAAGCAGTGCCAGCAATCAATCCTGTAGCCCCAGCAGCAAAACACGCATTGTCTCTGAGCACACAGCAGCAGTAGGGGCTCCCTCAGTCTCAAGGGCAGAGCATTCACTGTCTCAAGCAGCAGCCACATTGTCGGAATACTTCAGAGTTGCAGGTTTCTGCAGTGCCAGTGGCTGTTTGAAGTCTTGGCTTCCTGTGAAGCAGTCATGACGGTGGTTCCTAGAGCAGTGTGAGCAGAGTGTCAGTCCTGGACTCTCAGTTACCTTAATTTTACGTTTATTTTTCTAGTCTAAGGAGTTGCATTACCTGATTATCCTAGTTTTCCTTTTATTTCTTTATTATTATTTTCGGTACTGTGTAACTAATTACAGTCTCAAATTCCTTATATGAAATACCTAGAGTGGTTTCTGTTTTCTTTTTTTTTTTAACTAGATGCTAACTAGAAACATTTTTCACATTTAAAGTCATAATATATATGTTTTCGACTGTGAATTTTAAGTGATGATAAGGTTAGTAGAATGTTGATGGATGTAACATTAATTCTACATTTTTTGTTATATATAGTAATATTACATTTTATTGTATGCATTATATCATATTACATAGTATGAATAGACTTCAATTTATTTATCTTTCAGATAGTTGGATTATTTCCAGTTTCTAGATATTATAAAAATTCTATTATAAATATTCTCATTTATGTTTTTCAGGGCAGATAGATGCACAGTTTCTTCCAGCATACAACTAAAAGTGAAATACTGTCCTGTAGGTCATTTGTATATTTTTCTTTAGAATACATTGCCAATAGTTTTCAAAGTGGACATATCAATTTATATTATTATCAGAAGTATATTAGAGTTCCCATTTTTCTAAGTCTTTTCCAGGACTTGGTGTTTATTCTGTCATCTTTTGATGTATGTCAGACCACTACAACATTTAGTGCCTTTAACGAAAAACATTAGTTTTTCTTAGACATCAGCAATATAGGCAAGGCTTAGTGAGACAGCTTGTCTTTGCTCCCGTCAGCCCTATCTTAGGCAACTTGAAAGCTGATGGCTGGAATCATCTGTTGTTTCACTCATGTACATATTTTGTGGCTGATGATGGTCATTGCTGGATCTCAACTGCACATGTGGCAGAAACACCTAAATGGAGACTTTCTATGTTGCTGTGTGGTATCCTCACAGCTTGATGGTCGGATTCAAGGGGAAGCATTCTTAGAGATAGAGGTCAGCATCCGCAACAGCTGTAGCACCTGTTATGACTGAGGCTCAGTCCCCATGCAGTGTCATTTCCATTGGATATTTGTTATTAGAAGTGGATCACAAAATGTAGAGGTCAAATCATCCATCCTTTACTTATGAGTCTATTTTATTTTATTTTTTTAATATCAGCAACTATTTTTTTTGTTACATATCCCTCCCCTTTTCTGCTTGCTCTTGCTGTGTGTTCATTTTTTTGTGTTCTTCTATGTCTGCTTTGTCTCCCCGCACTGCGGCAATGTGACAAGTTAGCTCACTGCGCAGGCAGCTTGCCCCGCTTGTGGGCGGGTCTGCTACTGTTCCCAGGTGACTTTTTTTTGCTCCGTTCGCAGGTGGCTTTGCTCCGTTCGCAGGTGGCTCGCCCTGCCCATGGCAGCTTTTGCCCTGCCTGTGGTGGCTTTTTGCCCTGCCCACGGCAGCTCTGCCCCGCCCATGGGAGCTTTGCCTTCTCAGGCGGTCTGCCCGCTTGGAGAGGTCCCCGGGAACCGAACCTGGGGCCTCCCATGTGCTGTACCAGCGCCCTATCCACTGGGCTATACAACCAGCCCCCATGAGTCTATTTTAAATGAATAATTTTACCACAGCTTCGATAATATAAATACCTTATGACAATTTCTCATTTTTGACACCTTTTTGTTTTTTTTGTTGTTTTAATGCATTTTATTTCTACATATATTTAAAATGCATGAGACATTTTTATTATTTTTAAAACAGTTTATTTAGATTTACATTCAAATTTATTCTTTATAGTGTCTTCATTTCTTCCAGTATTAGGATGCTTTCATCTGGAATTGTTTTCCTTCCTTCCATATGAAGAACCCTTTTGTAGGTTTATTATTATTATTATTGTAGTCATGAATCTGTTGGCAAGACATTTTCTCTGTTTTTGTAAAATGAAAATAATCTTTATTTGTTCTACTTATAAAGGATATTTTTACTAGATTTAAATTCTAGGTTGATAAAATTTATTTTGGCCCTAGAAATTTATTATTTCACTTTATTTTTGGCTTTCAATATTTTGTTGAAAAGTCAGTTGTGAGTCTTATTGTTAACCCTTTGAAAATTTTCACTCCCTTCCACATCTTGATTGTTCCTATAAATTTTCTCTGTCTTTGGTTTATATTGGCTTTAACATGATGTGTCTAAGTGCAAATTTTTGTATTGGTCAGGTTCGTGATTCGATTAGCTACTAATATTTGTGACTTGATATGTTTTATTAGTTTGGGAAAATTTCTACCAATAACTATTTTAATATTGATTCTGCCACATTTTCTCTCTCATCACTTAATTCTTAACTTTCTATTCCCTATCCTTACCTTGTCCCATGGTAGCCTATATTCTAGATTCTGACTCCATTAATTTACTTATTCTAATTATTTCAAATCAGTGAGATCATACAATGTCCTTTTGTGTCCAGCTTATTTCACTCAACATGATGACCTTCAAGATTCATCCATGTTGTTGCTTGTATCAAGACTTCATCCCATCTTAAGGGTTGAATAATATTCCATTATATTTATATACCACATTTTATTTATCCATTCATCAGTTGATGGACACTTGGGTTGCTTCTGTCTTTTGGTAATTGTGAATAATGCCACTGTGAATATCGTGTGTAATAACTGCTTGAGTCCCTGCTTTCACTTCATTTGGGTATATACCTGATAGTGGGATTGCCAGGTAATATGATAGTTCTAATCTTAGCTTTCTAAGGAACTTTATATATTTTTTCTTTATATATTTTTTGAAATTAAGTCTTTATTGAGTATGTGATTTCCAAATATTATCTCCCATTGCTTAGGATTTCATTTTCCTTTCATGATACAGTCTTTGAGATGCAAAAGTTTTTAATTTTTATAAGATCCCATTGATCTGTTTTTTCTTTTGTTGCTTGTGCTTTGGATGTAAAGTCTAAGAAATTATTGCTTACCACAAAGTCCTGAAGATGCTTTCCTATGTTTTCTTCTGGGAATTTGACAGATCTGGCTCTTATATTTAGGACTTTGATCCATTTTGAGTTGATTTTTGTAAAAGATGTGAGGTAGTGGTCATTCTTTGTGTTTTTGGTTTGTTTGTTAGTTTTTTGTTTTTTGTTTATTTGTTTTGTAAAAGGAGATCCAGTTATACCAGTGCCATTTTTTGTAGAGACTATTCTTTCTCATTTGAGTGATCTTGGCCCCCTTGACAAAAATAAGTTAGCCATAAATGTGAGCTCTCAATTCAATTGCATGCGTCTATATGTCTGTCTTTGTGTCAGCACCATGCAGTTTTGATTACTGTGGCTTTGTAATAAGTTTTTTTAAAAATTTTATTTTCTCGATTGCATTTTTTTTTGTTATGTATCCCACCCTTTCTGCTTGTTCTTGCTGTGTGTTCATTTTTGTGTTCTTCTATGTCTGCTTTTTTGTCTCCCCCCATTGCGGAGATGTGCCAAGTCGGCCCACCGTGCAGGCAGCTTGCCCCACTCGTGGGCGGCTCTGTTCCATTTTGCGGGCTGCTCGGCTCCATTTCGCGGGTGACTTGCCCTGCCCGTGGCGGCTTTGCCCTGCCCACGGCGGCTTTGCCCTGCCCACGGCGGCTTGCCCTTCTCAAGGCGGACTGCCTGCCCGGAGAGGCCCCCGGGAACCGAACCCGGGGCCTCCCATGTGGTGTACCGGCGCCCTATCCACTGGGCTACAGCCGGCCCCCTGTAATAAGTTTTAAGATCAGAAACTGTGAGTCCTCCAACTGCAGTCTTCTTTTTAAATATGGCTTTAGCTGTTCAGGACCCCTTAACCTTCCATATACATTTGATATTTGACATTTTTATTCTGCAAAGAAGATCATTGGAATTTTGATTGAGATGGCATTGAATGCAAAATTGCTTTGGAAATTGTCATAAGGTATTTAATATCCTAATGATATTTAGTCTTCCAAACCATGAACATGGAATATGCTTCAAGTTATTTAGATCTTCTTTGATTTCTTTTAGGAATGTTTTATAGTTTTCTATGTACAAGTCCTTTATATCCTTGATTTCATTTATTCCTAGATATTTGATTATTTTAGTTGCTATTGTGAATGGAAATTTTTCTTTATTTCTTCTTCTGATGGTTCATTGCTTCTGTATGGAAACACTACTGAGTTTGGGGTGTTGTTCTTGTACCGTGGCACTTTGCTGAATTTATTTTAGCTCTAGGAGCTTTGTTGTAGATTTTTCAGGATTTTCTTTATAAATAGGATCATATCATCTGCAAACACGGAAAATTTTACTCCTTCCTTTCCAACTTGGATGACTTTTATTTCTTTTCCTTGCTTAATTGCTCTGGCAAGAACTTCCAGTACAGTGTTGAATAGCAGCAGTGACAGTGGGCATCCTTTTCTGTTCCTGATCTTAGATGGAAAGCTTTCAGTCTTTAGTCATGATTAGGATGTTAGTTGTGAGCTTTTCATATATATCCTTTATAATGCTGAGGTATTTTCCTTCTATTCCTAATTTTCTAAGTGGTTTTATGAAGAAGGAGTTCTGGATTTTATCAAATGCCTTTTCTGCATCAATTGAGATGATCGTGTGTCTTTTTATTTTTCTCCTTCATTATGTGAATGTGGTGTATTGCATTAATTGTACACCAGGGATAAATCCCAGTTGGTGTGTTTGTATAATTCTTTAATTGTGAATTTATTTTTTACTTTCATTCTCTTGGTCCTCTTTACAACTTATACTTTTAAAATAAATACTTCCTTGTTTTATATAAAATAATTATAAAGGATCTGGACTATGGCATCTGTCCAACTCAGAGTGGAATTTTTCTCCTGACAAGCATATCATCTTTGTCCAACTGGATCAAGATGATTTCAGGCTCTAGAAGCTCAAGAAAAAGCATTTAGGAATAATTTTCCTTTTTGATGGACTTTGAACTCCAATTTCTGTCTCACCACCATTGCCATAATATTGCCAAAATTTCTTTTAAAATTTTAGACTGAGCAGCTGCCTTTTAAATATTTACCCAGTGCATATGCACCTTAGAAATCCTGATACCAACGGAGGAATTTGGGTATAATTATTGGGCTCTCTTCTGTGTTGTCTCTTTATCTCTAGGCTGATCATGGCTCCTTCCTTCCTGGCTTTGTTAATAGCCTCAAATTCCAGTTTTTGACTTCCCAGCCCAGTGAGACCTCTGCATACTCCAAACCTCAAATTTCTGTTCAGGCTCTATGCCCTGAAATGCAAATCAGAAAAAAAAATTACCCGAGGGGAAAAGCAATGATGAATATAGAGTTCTTTTCAATATATATTTTTTTCTAGGATCATGCTCCCTCAAATTCTGAATGCCTTACTTGCTCTTCCATTTCTCCAAATGAATTTTTAAAAATTTCCAATTCTTATATTTGCTCATGGTGGGAAGGTCAGTCTGATACAAGTGACTTCTTTGTATCTGATGGCACAAGTATGATCATTTATTACATGAACAATGAATAGACATTCAATTCACTTAATGTGACTTAATGATTATTTAAACATATTTTTAACACCAACTATGTGCCAAGAATTTGGGATACAGTATTGAATAAGACACATATGATGGCTTTCATCAGGAAGCATAAAGTCTAATAAAGAACATATGATAGTAAAGAAACAATTAAAAATATTTCACTATGTAGCAGTTTGATATTATTGATGAATTCCAAAAGAAATATTGGATTATGTTTATAAACTGGTCTTTTCCTCTGGGTGTATTACAGTGTATTAGATTCAGAGGTTTTACCTTTACTTGATTAAATAATGATTAAGGCTTTGATTGGGTATTGAGTCCCCGCTCCTTGGTGGGTGGGGACTCACAGATAAAAGACATGGCAAAAGTCAGATGCTGGGGTTTTTGAGCTGGAGCCCTGAGAAGTAAGCACACAGAGGAGCTTGGTCATGAGGAAGGGGAGAAGCCCCAGGGAAAAGAGATGAGCTGTTTGCCTGACAGTTCACAGCTGGCTTTGTGGAGAAAACAGAGGAGCTGAGCCCAGAAAGAAACAGAGCCCCAGGAAGAGATGAACCCAGGAAGCCTGAACCCTTGGCAGACGTTGGCAGCCATCTTGCTCCAACACGTGGCAACAGACTTTGGTGAGGAAAGAAATGTATGCTTTATGAACTGGTATTGATAAGCTTCTACCGTAAATAAATACCCTTTATAAAAAGCAACCAATTTCTAGTATTATGCATTAGCATCCCTTTGTCTGACTAATACACACTATAAGGGTGATAAGAGCAAAAATTCATTGAGCCATAAGAATTCATAAAAGGAGTACTTAACTGAGACTTATGCATTCAAGGAAGAATTAATAGAAGAAAAGATATTTAAGTACAGTTCTGAAAATTGAGTAAAAGTTATTATGGTAGAATGTATGTGGAATTGGAAAACAGGAAAGAGAAGACCTGGCAATGAAAACAAAAGTTCACTAAGTATCAGAGAAGAAAGGAAACCTCACTTTTAAATGAACTAAAGAGAAGAATATTTTTTAAAAATGGCAATAGATAAGATTAAAGAGGAAAAAATGGTACAGGTCATAATAAGTCTATAAGCTCTATTGAGAAACTTGGACTCTATCCCAAGAGGAAGTACAGTCCATTTAGGAGTGGGAGTGTGAGCAACATTATAATTTTATATTTTAAAATAATCATCTGGTTCTATTTTTAATAATATATAGGAAAAGGCAAGGTTAAATATGACAGACTAGATAAGAGTAAGCTAGATGAGTGAGTACAGTGGATTGAAATGTTTGTTTTGCATAAAATATATAAAAAACAATTAATTTTATTATAAAGTACTTAAACAAGCCAGGTGCGTATAGAATGAAATTATGAGTCTTCCTACTTTCAATTCCACTCGCCAGACTAAACTACTATAAACTACCACAACTGCTTTGTGAATTCCAAACAAAAAAATTAAAAAATGTGTGTGTATCTGTACACCAAATAATATATTGATATTTTGTTTTTCCCTCAGGAAGATAACACTTTATAAGTATAAATTCTTCATATTCTTGTTCCTGGAAATTAAAGAATTGAGAGAAGCAAAACTGTTTTGCATAATGTTTTATTTATTTATTTATTTATATATCCCCCCCTTGCTGCTTGTGCTTGCTGTGTTCATTTGCTTTTCATTTCTCTGTGTCTGCTTGTCTCGCCCTGCTGCGGCATCCCACTGAGTCAGCTCACTGCGCGGTGGCTTGCCTGCTTGCGGCGGCTTGCCTGCTCGTGGTGGCTTGCCTTTCCCAGGAGGCCCTAGGAACCGAACCCGGGGCCTCCCATGTGCTAAACCAGAGCCCTACCAATTGAACCACAGCTGGTTCCCTGCATAATGTTTTAAAGTCTAATATGAAAGAAGGACTAAGGGGTTTGGAAGGGAGATGGAAAGAGAGAAAGACCGAGGTAGATAGGTAGATATTGGGGATAAAGAGAGAAGATTCAGAAATAAGTGACAGATCAGGGAATTTGAGAAGAGAACAGAATTGCCTAAATTATTTTACATTTATGTGATGTTTTCCCTACTTCTTTCCTCCCACAATATCTTGAGTAAAAGTTACCTAGTTTTATGGAATGAATTTGATTTAAGGAGAAAAGAGTTTTGGGTCTTGTCTCAAGGCTGGCCTGAGCCAGAAACGGGATATCCATAGAGTGATCCTTCATGTGAGTGGTATCTATTTGTTTCTGTTCTCTATGTCTGTATCTCTTTAACTATATATCTCTAAGTATATGATATATAAATACACATGTAAATGACTATGTGTGAGTACATTATGAGGGCATGTATGAATATCAAGTTACACATATACTTATGCAACTTGCTTTTTTCAACATATATGACAGATATCTTCCTATGTTCTTATAAACCTCAATTCATTGGAGCTTTTCAAAAGAGTTCTTATAATTCTATGGCTTTACCATAATTAATTCGGTCAATTGCATTGTGTTAACTCTTTAGGTTGTATTTATTTAGAAAGAAATTTTGATCAATATTCCCTATGAATATTCTTGGAGAAAAATCTTCTTGAATATTTATTTTAAGTTCTGTGGGAAAACTTACCTGTTGGGAATCATAAGTTATGGGCATATTTATTTTAAGATTTTAATATGTGTTGTGAAATTTATGTTTAGAAAATCTTTACCTATTTGTATTCCCTCCAGAGGCATTTGAGAATGCGACTTTCCCAAGCCTTTCCTGGTCTGGACATTATGCTTTGGGTAAAAATGCCCATAGCAGTAATAACATTCCCTTTTGGAGTCCGTAGAGGTAATCTGTGTTGCTTGTTTTCCTCGCTAGTTGCAGCTTCTTTTTTTCAGCTGGTGCATTTTGGTCAAGGTGTCCCTTTATGAACTTCTTGCTGGTGCTGTCTTTAGAGTACTTTCCTGCTTGCATGGCAGAGCATTTAACTGTTGGTCTAACATACTGCTGATTCTCTGCTCACCTAACAGAACTTTAGTTTTTATTGGTTTACCCATTTCTAACACGTGCTTGTCTGACCAAGAGAAGTATCACTTTACCATATTGGTTTGGAGCCACATCTAAGCTAGAACCAATTTAGCAGAGCTTATGATAATTTTCTTCTCAAGAGTGAGCTTAATTTATTGGAGTACCATTTCAGAATTACTTTATGAATTTATATTTACAAGCATACTCAATAATACTTCATTCAATACCTAAGGATATAGCGGAAAATTGTAATTACCAAAAGTAACATCATTTCCTTAAATTGCTAATAATATAGTGAAGCACTTAAGTGAATCATGTACAACATAAAGCAGGAGAAAATTATCACTATTAAATATTTAAGAGTTAAATATTTAAAACATAATTTTCTTACTATATTTGTGAGAGTTTGCAAATATTTAACTTCAGCATTCAACTTTTTATCTAAAGCATTACTTGTTTTTAAGATAATTTAAAATTTGGCCCTTAAAGGACTATATTAGATAATGATTTGTACCCATTATTAAGCAGAGATAATTTCTAGGGAATGTGTTCATTATTGGAATTTTTTGTATTTTACATTATAAACTTAGTGATTTATTTTCAGAGCCAGAATATTATAATGGCCTTTTCCTGAAGAAATGTATTGCCATTATTAAAATAATTTATTAATTTATGAAACACTAAAAGAATTTGTCAAATAGTGATTAAGTTGTAATTAGAACATGCAATCAGTTTCTTAAGTCAGTGGTTGTTGGTCAATGAGAACCTCTGATCTTATACTTCTTTACAATTTAGCATGGCCTCATACTCTTCCAAAGGAAATGGTATGAAGCACATGAGGATTTAGGTCAAAGCCACATTTGAATCATTGCAAAAATTTTAAGAACTTACTGAAGCTTTCAAAATTTATGATTTAAAATGATGTCAGAATTAATTTATACTAGGATGCAAATGAGCTTAATAAAAATGCAGTTCACACATTTGAATCCTTTTCCATCATCACTGAAATATTTCAAATGTGTTAATCGGTACATTAGAAATTTTATCTAACAAGGTTTTCACTCAAAATTTAAGTATTTATGAGAAATCCTGACTGTCCAGTGCATATCTGTCGTTTGCCATTGTGTCTTCAGTGTCTAGCACAGGGCTTTCCCCTAGCAAGCATTTAAGTAAAAATGGGTACAATGAGGTGATGTAGAAGAGTGAGTCCATCGAGGGGAGCCTAGAGAATCCCCAGCATCTGCATCCTATATTTAATCAAGGCCTTCTTATAATCCTTGTAATAATCCTTTAGTAGTTATTGTTATTTCCACTTCCCAGGAGAAAAAAATAGATAATGCCAATATTGACAAACTATAGTTTATCAAATTCACAATTAACTAAAAATAACAACTGCATAATCATGAATGTGGTTAGTAGAGGAATAGCTAATTGATATAGCCTACTTGCTATGTTGTAGGAACTTTTCTAAGTTATTGCACTTAATCTTCATATCAACTCTGAGATAGATGCTATTACTGTCTCAAATTTATAGTTTTATAAGTTAAAGTTTATAGACACCCCATAGGTATAAATTATGATAAAGGTAGCTATTATTAAAAAGTCAAAGTATTCCAAAAAATGTAAAGGTAAAAGAAAAAATATCTGGGAAACGATCATTTGTTAATAATTGGGTAACACTGTTCCAGTCTTGTCATTATAAAAATACGAGGGCAGAGATATAAAAATTTTACAAATCTGACATTGTACTGTACAGACTTTAATATAAACCATTAAATAAAATGTACTTTAGCAAAAAGAAAATGAACTGGATAAAATTGAAGGAATTGCTAAATTTCTAATAAACATTTCTTTAAAATAAGTAACACAAATATTTAAAGAAAATTTTTAGGTTATTAAAGAAATTTTATGAATAATCTTAAATTTATGAGGTTATTGTTAATATTTATTTTATTTTATTTTATTTTTATTCACCCCCGAGATGGTGCCCTCATCTGTCTACTTGTCTTCTTTAGGAGGCTCTGGGAACTGAACCTGGGACCTCCCATGTGGGAGGCGGGCATCCAACTGCTTGAGCCATATCCACTCCCCCTGTTTATATTTCTTTTAACATTACATTTCAATTTTAGGCCACATTAAATTCTTGCTAAAAATGATAAGGAAATTATCTCACATATTTCTTTTCCCCCCTCTCTATTCTATATTGTCAAGGAACATATCATTTATATTCAGTTATAAAACCTCAATTCTTAACCTTTATTGTTAGTTTTAGGCATTAAAAATCCATTCACCTAACAAATTCATTTTGGGATTCTTCAACTTGATTCATCTGTTAGTCTAATGGAATTTATAATAAATACAACTTTCACATATGCAAAAAATATCCAACTTAGTAGAGAATGTCTATTTCATATTGCATTATTGAAAGGCAAATTGCCTACAAAAAAGTTTTGTGTCACTTTCACAATTTTTTAGATATTACTCTATTGTATTCTGACATTAACTTATTATGGAAGAGGCTAAAGAAAGCATTTTAAAACCAAATTTGCATGTGATTTGCTCTATCTTTTGCCTTTTAAATCCTCATGTTCAAATGTTCATTTTGAGAAATATTTTTCAATTATATTTTAAAATTATTTTAGCCCATTTATTTTATTTTTTTTCTCCCAAAAGGGACCCATTTTTGTGTATGTTGAATTTGTTTACCTTCCATATAAAAATATTCTTTTTAATATCCTTCATGGATGTGTGCTTTTGTATATTAGTTATTGAGATGGAGATGTAGGGGAAGAATTTTAGATGCTCGTGAATAATAGGGTAATTTCAAGCATCACCTCATTGTTCCTATTTGATTAGATTAGTGTTGTTTGGGCCCATGTGTTTTACTTTACAAATAATATTTTAGGTTCATAATGGCATAAACCAAGAGCAATGCTATTTCTTGTAGTTTTCTTTTGCTTTGTTTATAGTGCCCTTGTTTACTTAAAGCATATTTCTTAAATATGCTAGTAGAAGCTGTGGATTAATCCATTTTAACCATGAACTTTACTTATGTCTTGTTTCTACTCAGTATGATTTGAAAGTTAGACAAAATCTTAGAGCATTGACTGTCTTGGTGATCCATACTTATTTTGGCAATGCTACTATGGGATAAATCTTTTCTCATTATCTTCCATCTTGTCCTTTCAATGATCTAAACTATGGATTATTTTATGGGATTTCAGTTAAGGGATGTTTGTTTTCTCATCCTTCTGCCATAAATCTTTGCGATATCTTAATATTATCTGGTAATCTCTAGTGAATTCCAATTTTAGTAGCATTTCTACTTATTTCCACTCTCTGCACAAATCAATTTATAAGAGATTAAGCTCTCCAGAGCTGCTGGCATTCTTGTTCTTTCTTAGAATTGAATGCTAAACTTTTTCTCCAATCCTGTGAACTGCACAATCTCAGTCTCTCTCTCACTCCCTGCCTCTCTCTCTCTCTCTTTTTCAGTTGATTTCTATTTCTTACAATCAAAGAACCACTTGTTAAATGACATACTCTCCTTAAAAAAATTTCTGTTCCCTGACAAAATGATATGAATGTTTGCAAAGCCATACTTGGCATGAATTATTTGTCTTAAAATTTTTGTGGTAGTTTCATAAATCCTTCATAAAAAAACTAATCTTGGTGTTTACCGTTTCTCAATCTGTTCTTAGAATAAGACTTTCCTTGCACAAATATATTTTAGGAGTATATACTAGTAAATAGCTAAGAAAAGAATTATGGAATTGAAGTTGAAAGTGAAGTTGATGTTTTGCAAAGTGGCCTGGGAATGGCAAAGAAACTCCCTTCACATTCTTTGGGAGAATG
>PVKH010021417.1:0-14354 GCA_004027955.1 Chaetophractus vellerosus | reverse complement strand
TCAACACTTATATCTTAAGTGACCAAATTAATTTTTTTTCCCCTTCCTGCTTACTTCCTTGAATTTTCTGTAGTATTTGGTATGTTTTTAAAACCATCCCTTGATTTTAGTAACACTGCACTTTTCTGGTCTTTTTTCTACCTGTTTGTCCCATCTGCCCACTCATTTAATAATGGCCTTACTGCTCTTTTTAAAATAATCAGCTTAGTCTGGTCTTTGTCATCCCCTGATTGGACTTTTTAAGTGGTAGTAAAATCACACATTGCTGAAGAAAGGTAAGAGAGGGTGTTAATGAACATGTAGTAAGTTAGACCATTCACTTTACAGATGATGAAATTAGGGCCAGAGTATTGTGAGTAACTTGTTCAGGGTCACATAAGGAGTAAACAGAGCTAGCACTAGAACTCAGGTCCTTGCTACTATTCCTTGATTATACTCTATTTTAATGGTCCCTTCATGTAACCTATAGGCTCTGTGAGAATAGTTTGTAACTCTCTAAGTAGCGTTTCTTGCACCAGTTCTAATGCCATATTGTCAACAATCTAGTGTTTTTTAAGGACCTTTGTATAGGGAACCCCTAACTCCTGTAAGATTTAGATCTTGATTCATTGCATGCGTATGTGTGCACGCGTGTGTATGTGTAGTTGTTGAATGAATAATATATTACTTTGGTTCCTGAAACTTGAGGACAAATGAAACTCAGGAGACTGCTGAAGAAAACTTAAGTATAATGCAGGGATTGGTAAACCGGCCTGTGGGCCAAATCTAGCCCACAGTTTGTTTCTTTATGACCCATGAGCTAAGAGTGGTTTTTATATTCTCATATATTAAAAAAATATGAAATATATATTTTTGGATATGTATGTATTTGGTGGGAAAATATGTTTTGGTTGGGAAAAATCAAAAGAATAATATTTTAATAATATTTTGTGACACATGAAAATTACATGAAAGTCAGATTTCAGTTTTCATAAATAATTTTATTGGAACACTGCTATGCCCATTTGTTTACTACTGTCCATGGTTACTTTTCTACAACTGTCGAATTTAGTAGTTGCTACAGAAACCGGTATGGTCCACAAAGCCTAAGATATTTACTAACTCTTTACAGAAAGTTCGCAGACCCCTGTTATAGTGGAAAGAGTATCAGACTGACCTGAGTTCCTATTTTGGCTCTTTTTGCCTGGCCTTGGCTAGATACCTAATGTTTCTAAGCCTCAGCTTCTTCATCTGTGAAATAATGTAGTAATGCCTAACTGGTAGAGTTATGAGGAATAAATAGAAGAATATATGTAAATAAGAATGTGGTACTTTGGCACAATAAATGCTATCACCTCTCTTTTTCCCTTCAATATATATTAAGAATTAAAGAGCAGTACAGGTGAAAAAGCAAAGGCTTTGGAATCAGACCTGGATTTGAATCTCTTGTACTCTATTAGCAGTACAAACTCCATACGAATTGCTCAATCTCTCTGCACTTCTGTACCTGTTTTCTATTTGATAAACATGGAATAATAATACATCTCATTTTCAGTCTTAAGGCAGGAGGATTAAATAAAATATCCTGCACTTGGTGGCTACTCAATAAATTTTAGTTTGCTTCCTTCTTAAAACATTAATAGTGGCTAGCCAATTAATTAGCATTTCAGATATTGTTGTTTTGTGAGCATTGAATTTGTTTTGCTGTTCTCAGAATCTCCTGGACCTTTCTTTCTCCTTTCATATTTATGTAGATAAATGCTTTTGCATTAATCTACTATGTCTTTTTTGCTTTGTTTCCTTAATTTTTGCCATCATTTCTCTCTTATATTCTTTTCTCTCTCTCTTTTTTTTTTTCCTTTTTTCTTTTCCTTTAGTTGATCATGGCATGGAACTGACCTATGGCCTCTTCTAGTACATCGTCTGGAAATACTGCTTTACTGTATTACTCCTTTTTCAGAAATGTCCTACTTTATCACACAGGATAAATTTGAAACTACTTAGCTTGATATACAAGGCCAAGTATAATTGATTCTGGCCACAATCTGTCCTTCCAGCTTATCTCCCACTTCTCCCATGAAACAAGTTTTTTAATGCAGCCAAACAGGTTTCTCTCAAATGTGCTGTGCTTTATACTTCAGTTTGTGCTATGCCCTCTTTCCTATTTCTTTCCACCTGTTCAGAACTTTCATACCCAGTTTTCTGTAAGTACACATATCTCTTTTATTCTAAAAAGTCTTTTCTGATCATTTTAACCTTAGGGATTTCTCTCTCTAGAATACCTTTATATACAAATAGAATTCATTTGACAATTAATAGTGTTTTGCGACATCTATTATGGTCTCAAACTATAATACACGTTTTGTATATTATTTGTTATGGATTCCTTGACAGCAGATATCTTTGTGTGTTTTTCTCTTTTTGTTTTTTGTTTCTATATGTATCATAGGTGTAGGACAGTGCCCTTCTTAGAGCAGATACTCAGTAAATACGTGTTGATTTGGTTACAAGATTGTAAGTAACCTTAGAATTCTAACCAATTATCTCCTGCTTAGATATTAACAGAAAAAATATGAGAATGTTCTCTCATGAACTATAACAAGTATAATAATAATAAATATAATATATTAATAAATATATTAATATAATAAAAGGTGTCTAATTTTGTCAAGGGACAAACAAATAATTTAGATTATAGTCAATAAAAGATGAAAGGAATACACTGAAATGTTGACAATTGCTATTTCTGCATAGCTGGATTATTGGGCTCTATTTATGTTTTCTTCTTTGTATAGCTCAGTGAGCATTACCTTATTTTTTTAAACAGAAATGGAGATTATTTGATTGTAGTTATTCATGATTTTTATCACCCCCATTTCCCCATCATCTTGCTCTGTGCATTTGCCTTGAGTAATCTAATCTACTCCAATGGCTTCAACATTTGACTGTGATTTACATGTTTATATCTTCCAGCCCTGATCACTCTTCTAGATTAGATTTTTTACTGCTTACTGGATATCTCTACTTGATTGTATTGTAGGAGCCACAAATTAAATATGGTAATATTAAGCTCATTTCCCTTCTCTCCCTTTCCTAATTTCCCTCTCTCTACTTAATTTTTTCTCTGTGTTCTTCTGTTTCAGTTAATGACATCACCCTCTGTTTGCTTAAGCTAGAACACTTTGACTCCTCCCCTTTCCTTTTTCTCACATATAGTTCATCACCAAATTTTGTTGATGCTACTTGGAAAATATCTGTTGTACCCTTACCTTTTTTTCATGGCTCTGCCTCTGATTATTTTTTCTCTCAGACTATTTCTAAATGGTCTTCCTGGTTCAGGCCATCTTGGTCCAGGTCATGTCCCTTTCCTAGCCATCCTCTCCACAATTGCCCAAGTAAGTAACTTTCTAAAACAGATGGGATTATGACTTACCTGCTTTAAAGTTTGCATTTACCCACTGAATAATAGGTACTTTTTATAAACACTGTGCCAAAAGCAATGCTAAAGAGTTTACATACATTATCTTATTTAATCCCTATAACAGCCTTTTAAGGCAGCTGATAGATTCATTATCTATTTTGCAGATGAAGAAAGTAAGGCTCAAAGAAATTAAAGTAACTTGGTCAGAGTTTGATTCTAAATCATGGTCAGTATAACCAGTAGAAAGTCCTTCATAATCTGGCCGCAGTTGATTTTTAAATTTAATATTTTCGAAGTTATACATGTATATATTTTAAAGAGTTTAAATAGTTCTGCAGGGCTATTCATGAAACAACAGTCCTCTTCAAACTCACCATGCCCTTCATTTTCAACACACTAGAGGCATCTACTTTCAACTCATTCTTTTGATATTTATCTCCATATCTCAGAATAGCATGCTTGTAGTGCTTCTACTTGATTTTTCAGTTTAGGGGATTATCTCTTGACTTCTCACTATGGAAATTGAGGATTTCTCACTACCCCCAGCCACATACAGACACACTTCTCATCCCTGCACAATCCTCCCAATATTGTCATATTGTACATTATTTGACTAGGTTAATATTTTAAAGTTTATATCACTGTGGCTATAATCTAAGCATAACAGCCATGTAGTTTACTGTGATTATTTTGGTATACTTCTATTCTTAATCCATTCCACTGGGTTCAGAGTAGTCCTGTTAAATCTGGAGTTTATCTTGTCAGTTCTGAGGAATTTCCTTAAAACTTCTCTTTGGTTTCCTTCCCTTCCTTTTGTTATCTTTCTTGAATTCCTTTTGTTTAGATGTTGGACCTCCTGACTGGCTTCTCTAATTTTCTTACCTGTTTTCTCCTGTTTTTCATTTCTTTGACTTTTTATCCTGCTTACTGGGAGATTTTTCTCAAGTTAATCTCCCAAGCCTTCTGTTAAGGTTTTATTTCTATCATATTTATAATTTTCAAACCTAAGAAATTAATTAACCTTAACACAATACTATTAACTAAACTGTGGAATTTATCCAGATTTCACCAGTTTTTTTCACTGATGTCCTTTTTTGGTTCCAGGAGCCAATCTAGGATCCCACATTACATTTAGTTGTCATGTCTACTTAATCTCTTAATTTCTCAGTCTTTCATGACCTTGATACTTGAGCAGTACTGGGTCAGTTATTTTGTTGAATAGCCCTCAGTTTGGATTGGTCTGATATTTTCTTATGATTAGATTGAGGTTAGGAATTAGAGGATACTCAGAGGTGATAGGCCTTTCTCATCACATCATATCAGGGAGTACATGATGTCCATAGATCCTACTGGTCATGTTATCGTTGATCACATAGTAATGTAGTATCTGCCAAGTTTCTGCAGGCATTTGCACAGATCTTGCCTGCAGCAATTATTATTGTTGTATTCTAATGGTAATTCTCTATTTCCACTTTATTTATTGATTTAGAACAGTTGTGACTTTACAAAACAATACAGGATATCCTTATACCACTGCACCATCAATTCCTTGCATTGGTGTGGAACATTTGTTACAATTGATGATAGTACTTTTAAAATAATTGTACTATATATATTTTAACAATAGCTATTGTTAAAATTGATGAAAGATTATTAAAATAGTTCTGTTTCACCCATTATTTACATTAGGTATATGTATTTTCCTATATACCACCCTATTATTAACACCTTGTATTAGTGTTGTACATTTGTTATAATTCATGAAAGAACATTCTTAGGCTTGTACTATTGGCTATAGTCCATTGTCTACAATAGAATTCACTGTTTTATACAGTCCTGATTTAGCTTTTAAGTTTTATTTTATTAATATATATATATATATATATCCTAAATTTACCTTTTTAAACCACATTCACTATACAATTCAGTGCTGTTGATTACTCTCAAAATAATGTGATACCATCTACACCATCCATTTCCAAACCTTTACCATCAGCCTCAATAGAAAATCTGTACGAGATAAGCATTAACTCCCCATTTTCTAACCCCAGTCTATCTCCTGGTAACCTCTTGATTCTCAGTCTTTGCGTTTGCTTATTAAAATTAGTTTATACCAATGAAATCATACAATATTTATCCTTTTGTATCTGGCTTATTTCACTGAACAAAATATTCTCAAAGTTCATCCATGAGGTCCCATTCATCAGGAATTGATTCCTTTTTACAGCTCAATAACCTATCTTCTGTATATGCCACATTTTGTTTATCCATTCATTGGTCGATGGACACTTGTGTTGCTTCCCTCATTTGGCATTTGTGAATAATGCTGCTTTGAACATCGCTGTGCAAATATCTGTTTGAGTTCCTGCATACAATTCTTCTGTTGTATACCTAGTAATAGGATTGCTGGATCATATGGTAATTCTATACTCAGCCTACTGAGGAACTGTTAAACTGTCTTCCACAGTGGCTGCACCATTTTACATCCCATACCAATGAATGAGTGTTCCTATTTCTCCACATCCTCTCCAACATTTTACTGTTAACCACAGTCCATAGGTCACTCCAGTTGTATTTTTCCCATTCTCCTTCACATTCCCACCACCCTGCAATTATGATATACATCTGCTCTAGCTCACAGTGGACACTCTTGCATCTGTACCATCAACCACAATTTTCATCCACCTCTGCCTCCTCAAATCTCCTATTATATGATTCCAGTGTATTTTTTATTTCATTTATTGCACCTTTCATTCCCATAAGATCTGTTATTTTTCTATATATGCTTTCATATTCTTCTTTGTGCTCATACAATGCCTTTTTAATATCCTTAATCTCTTTAGCCATCTCACTGAATTTATTAAGGAGATTTGTTTGAACATCTGTGATTAGTTGTCTCAACTTCCTTTTGTCATCTGGAGGCTCATTGTTTTCCTTTAACTGGGCCTTATCTTCTTGTTTCTTGGTGTGGATTGTAATTTTTTGTTGGTATCTTGGCATCTACTATTTATTCTGGGTGCAGTTTCTCCTTTAAGACTTTCTTGCTCTTTCTCTCTTGATGGTTGTGTAGTACGAGCCAAGGATGTAGTTTGTGCTCTAAGCTGTGGAGGCTTAAGCTACCCTCGTTGACGCAGGGACTGATGAAGCTTCTCCCAACTTTCTCCTTTGCCAGGGTGGGGACAAAGCCATAGCCATGTGTTAATAATCCAGCTTGTGCAAGCCTAGACTGTAGTTTCCCAGAGAGACTGGTGAAGCTTCACACCCCTTTCTTCCCTGCTTGGGACGGGAATGGAGCTGCAGGTATGGGCAGCAATCTATGCTGTATGGGTCCAAAATGACCACAGTTGCCCTGGTAGACTTCCGACTATTCAGTCTGTGCCAGCTGAATGTACCTGCAGTTACCTGGAGAGGCTGGTGCAGGGCTCGCCAGCTTCCTTCCTTCTAGAGTTGGGGCTGAAGCCTAGGCTGATCTTGGTGAAGGAAACTGGTCTCTACCATTACTGTGATTTTCACTCAGCCTGGCTTCCCCTCATGCTGGGGGCGGAGTCAAAATGGCAGCTACCGGCCTCTTTCCGACTTGGACCTGTTCAAACTTTAGCTGTTCTTAGGGTTATGCTTTAGCCAGCCAAATTTATTAATCAGTAGCTGAAATTGGTGATTAACCATCTCCTTCCTAGTTTTTGGGAAGTGGAGCTTCCAATTCCAGCCGCAGAATAGCTCCCTAGGCAGCTTGTGCCACCAGTGGAGGATGGGCACCGGCCTCCAAGGCGTGGAATGCTCTACTTACGAATCTTCTCTGGAGATGGGCAATCTCCTCCTTCCATTCTTTCAAGGATGTTGCAGGATGCTCTTCTGGTCTCCTGGGGCCCCCAAAAAGGTGCTTTAGATAGCTCTGGGTGATTACTAACTGCTCTGTAGCAGAACCTGACTCTAGCAGCTCCTTACTCTGCCGCCATCTTGCTAGTTATCCCCTATGGTGTATTTTAAATCTCCGTTATTGTGCCTTTCATTCCCATCATTTCTGTTTTGTGTCTTTTTATACTTTTAAATTCTTTTTATGCTCACACAGTGTCTTCTTAATATCCTTTATCTCTTTAGCTATATTTTCCTTTACATCCTTGTATTGATTTAGGAGATTTATTTGAACATCTTTGATTAGTTGTTTGAAATTCTGCATCTTCTCTGAAATTTTAATTTGTTACTTTGACTGGACCATTTCTTCCTGTTTCTTAGTATACTTGTAAGGTTTGCTGATGTCTAGGCATCTGATTATCTTGATGAGTTTACTCTGAAGGTCAATTTCTCTATCTCGTCCAGGTTTTTATTGAAATTGGCTTTGTGTTAAGGCTCTTCTTTGACACTTGGCTCAACTTCTTCTAGACCTTTAGAATGGTTTTTAACTGATCAGATTATTTTAGCACTTCTCCATCTGATTCTTGTGGTACAAATTTTTAGGATTGTACTATTTGTTCAGTTGTTTCACCCCAAGGAGAAAATTCTCTTTCCTCTGTACTTTCTCTGGGAATCTTGATCTGTTCTGTTTGTTTTTGTTTTGCCTCTATAGGTTTTTGTGTGTGTGTGTTTTATTTATTTATATATTTTTTTATTGATTGATTTTTTTTTTGTTACATATCCCCCCCTTCTGCTTGCTCTTGCTGTGTGTTCATTTTTTCTGTGTTCTGTGTCTGCTTCTTGTCTCCCCCCATTTTTTGCGGCGATGTGCCAAGTCGGCCCTCTGTGCAGGCAGCTCGCCCCGCTCGTGAGTGGCTCCATTCCGTTTCGCGGGCGGCTCAGCTCCGTGTTTCGCGGGCGGTACAGCTCTGTGTTTTGCGGGCTGCTCAGCTCCGTGATTCGCAGGCTGCTCAGCTCTGTGTTTCGCGGGTGACTTGCCCTGCCCATGGCGGCTTTTTGCCTTGTCCACGGCAGCTTTGCCCCGCCCACGGCAGCTTGCCTTTCTCAAGGCCGTCTGCCCGCTCGGAGAGGTCCCCAGGAACTGAACCCGGGGCCTCCCATGTGGTGTACCGGTGCCCTATCCACTGGGCTATACAGCCAGCCCCTGTGTGTGTTTTAAATATCTAAACACTCCTTTCATTGTCTCTATCTGATTTTGTCTGGAGGGCAAATTCTGGCAGGAGGGTCTCCTCAAAGAAGATTTTCTGAAGCCAGTGTTTCCCAGCCCAACCAGGGCCAGGGTTCCACGGATGGGGTGTAGCTTATTTCCAAAGTGCCAGGGGGAGAGGACCAGAAAGGATGCCAACCATCCCTTTGAAGGCTCCCCCAAGCTGTGCTTTCCTGGCCTGCCCAGCAGAGGGTGCTCTTCAGCAACCAGTTCCCCTCAGCCCTGAGGGAAGCACTGTGCTAAGTCTCTACTGTCTCCCCTCCTGTTGGGGGCAGAGTTGAAACAGTGGCTGCTGCTTCTCGCTTTTTCCAGGGTGGGTTGAAACAGTAACACAAGCTGGGACCCAGCAATTGAATTCACTAATCAAAATCCATGATCAGTGCTCAGCCATGCCCCCTCCTTCCCCCAGGAGGAGGGGAGTCTTCAGCAGACTTTTCTCCACAGCGTTAAGGAGTCACTGTGTCCTTAAATCACTAATGCCTCTGCCCCTGTTGGGAGCAGAGTGAAAGATTGACTGCTACTGCCCCTGTTGTCCAGGGTGTGTTGAAACAGTAGTTCAGAGCCAGGACCCAACTATCTGAATTTGCTAATCAAAAGCTTTGATCAATGCTCAACCATGTCCACCCCTGTTCTTGAGGAAGAAGATTTTTATGTCCTTTTCTGATAGCAGCAGCTAGACAGGGATTGGATCCCAAGGCCATCCTGCCCCGAGAGTGGGGGTTGGGCGCTGGCAGCCACTGTTTGGTGAATACTACTCACTATTCTTTACTGTTGTTTATTAACCTCTTCCGCCCACTTTTCCTTGGATGCTGTACAGTGTTATTCTGGCCTCCAAACCCAGAATAGTTGTTTCCAATGGTTCCTGCCTGTTTACTAGCTATTTTGGCAGAAGGACTGAGTCCTGGAGCTCCCTGCTCTGCCATCTTCCCTGGAAGTCTCTTCCTATATTTAATAATTGGAATTTTTATGTATGAAAGAGTTGTTCCTTCTTCTCTATTTATTTATATCAGTATAGACTCATGGGTATTTATTTTATTTTTGGATTATGACCCAATATTATCATTATTTATTTTGTTGCCAAATTGTTCCAACTTTGACCATTTTGGGAGTGCTTTGTGGTTGACCTCTGTGCTCTTCCTTGATTTTTGAGCACTTTTTAATATTCTGGTACCACATAATTTTCCCAACTAACTTATATTTTCCCTGTCCCAGCCCTGGAACCAACCAGTTCTCCAAGGAGTTTTGGGGTCTTTTCTTGTAAATGTAAATGTGATATAAACCAGGTATCTTATTGGCTTTTCTCTAGGTCAACTTATGATCAGTCTTCTCAAGTGTACTGACTCATTACTACTTTGTTTTGCTTTTCAGCTTCAAAACCTGTATTTGTTTTATTTGTCCTTATGGGTTTATGCTGTAAAAAATTCCCTTTACTTTTTTTTTTTTTTTTTTTTTAGGAGGTACCTGGGATTGAACCCGGGACCTCATATGTGCAAAGCAGATTCTCAGCCACTGAACTACACCTGCTCCTGGTCTGCCCCTTTACTTTTGATTTAGAGATATTTTAGGAGGCATCAGAGCTAATGCTTTTATTCATTCTTCCAGAATTTCATTAACCAGAAATTCCTAACTTAAATGTTTTTGTTGCTTGCCCCAAGCCAACTTTGTTTTAGCTACTTTTGACAGCATTGATTGTTGTTCCTCAGATGTGTCACTTATGTGCCTTTGCCCTGAGAGAATAATAGGAAGTATTTCGTTTCTGTCATCCAGTTTTCAAGGAGTTTTAAGTGGGCAAGCGCTGATCTTACATGAGAACTGCTATTTAAGTACTTTCTTAAGATTCCTGCCTCTTTACTTTTTCCTTTTTTGGATTAGTCACTTAACCTTTCTGTGTCTAAGTGTCCAGACAGTGTATTTCTTACCAAACTGGAGAGGCAGGGCTTAGTCATTTCCACAGTACTAGAGTACCATGGTAGCCCAAGATCGAAAGAAAAGATGGTATCACAAATGGGGGTTGTTGTAAAAAACTTAGCAATAAGTATATATTTAAATACCTATAGTAAATTAAGGTACCAGACAACATCTACTTATAAAATATTTATTGGATTAAGGATCTTCTTTTGTTCAAGCAGCATGTTTAGGTGTCATGATATACAGAGGCACATTCTTCTGTAAGATTTATTGCAAATACTTTAAAGTGTTCACTCCAGGTATTGTCAGCTTAAAATTTAATTTTGTATAAAATTCGCCCGTGTTACATTGTAATAAGTTTTTGGCAAAGTTATTGTGTTTTAGCCTGATCTTTCACATCAAGATTCTTGAAGAACTCATATTTTTGCTGACCCTGGTTTTCTGTAGTATAGTGTAAGAAGGGATGGATTTAAGTGTAATGAGTAAATGGATGTCCCTTCTCTGCCCTATTGCATGGTTCCATTTGCTGGGTCTGTAGGTGTGGGGGCAATAATAATGGTCTTATTTTATTAATGGAACCAAACCCTAGTATGCATTTGTAAAGCAGTTATGTTTATGAATATTTTCATTTACACACAACTGTGGCTGGTAAAACCTACTGTTTTTATGAAAATTATTGACATATATGCCTTGAACTTTGATGTTGTTCTTTAAAATATGCTCTTAAAACCTTATTCAACTAACAAAATCCAGTCCATCTTTCTTCTTACATGAAACCTTTCCTGATTTCTCTTTCAGTCTTATTTGTTTTTCTTACCTTGAAATCCATAGCCCTGTATCTTTACACATAAGTACCTATACCATTATAAAAACTTATAATAAAGTTATTTGTTATTTGTGTTAAGACATTTATGAGATTGAAAGCTCCTCAGAGTCAGACCCTACAGCCAGAGTGCCTGGGTTCAAATACGAGCAGCGTGACTTTGTACAAGTTACCTTAGCTTTCAGTACCTTAATTAAGTAAGGATAATAGTAACCTATCTCCTAGGATTGTTGGGAGTAGTAAATGACAATAAACACTCAGTGAATGTTAGGTATTGTTGCTGTAACTATCTTCATTGCTGTTACTACCTTTATCCTTATATTCTCTCCAGGGGCTAGCACAGTGTACTGTGCTTGTTGTTGTCTAATAAATATTTATTGATTAAATGAAAATGAAGTCATATTTTAGTTAGTATTGGTATTTACTATTACTATTACTATTTAGAATTAGTTTGGAGTTATAGTTCTGATTACAGCCTGTCATCTAAATATTGGAATTCTATTGCACTGTTTCTAAATGATTGTTATATTTGACATGTTCTCTTATTAGATCAATGAAGACTTATTTGTATTACTTTAATTGAGAACCAGGGCATGTAACAAAGTACAAATATTCAAAATAAGACAATTTTTGAGTTGTTTAAACTAATGAGGTTCTGAGAAAATGTATCTAATCTATTTAGATAACTTTTTAGATTAATAAGTTACTTGTTTGTAAGGATTTGATGTGAAATGCAATTTTAAAACAGGATCCATATTAAGAATAGTTTGCTTCTGAGAGAACTTTATGTGTCTGAAATTTTGATATTTTATAACTCTAGAATAGACTCAGTTGACATGGACAGTAGAGACTGTGTCCCTTTAAGGGCTGTTAAGTGACATAATTAAGAAAAAGTTCTAGAATTTAAATCTTTCTGTATACAGTGAATCTAATACCTTGGTGTGATTATAGGTTTAGCTTTAGAAAAACCGTGAACCTCATTTATGGCTTAAATGAAATTTTCTAGTATAACCAAAGTGTAGTATTTTGGCTATACATGTCTTCTTTTGTTTCAAAGGCTACTTTTCTATTAATCATAAATAAATTTTAATTTTTCCTAGTATTGATTTCCATAGGCCTGGGGTTCTGCGTGATCTATTCAGTTAAGCATTGGTGAAGGCACCTGCTTAGTTTTAGATCCTAGTTTAGTCTAATGAAAGAGTCACACATGTAGAGACACATTTATAATATGGAAATAACGGTGGGACCATAGAGAAAGGAATGGCATCTTTATCTAGGGAATTCTGTGAAAATGTAACATTTGTATAAGGTCACAAAGTATGACTTGATCACCAGATAGAAAAGGTAAGAGCTCTTAGAGGGAATGTATTAAAACCTGAAAATTTGTAATGCAGTTTAGGAAGTGGCAAAAGCTTAACATAGACACATGGGGTGCCTGGGATTGAGTGAGAGAAGATAGTCCTGGCAGGTTGTGTCTAAAAATTCTAAAACCTTTGTGCACTTACAAGGAGTTTAGATTTCTATTATGCTGACATTAGGGGACAAGAAATGTCCCCCTGCCCCCGAAAAAGTTAACAAGCTTGTTTTTTATAATTGTTGTAAAGTTTAATTTCGAAAACATTTGCTGAAGCATTTTTACCTCTGTTATTATTAAATTCACACAAATGAGAATGAAGGAAAAACTTGCTCATATATTATTTTCTTGCCTTTTTCATTTCCAATCATAATTAGGTACTTATATTTTAAAATATGGCTCCTAAGCCATTCTCCAAATGTGAGTAGTGCTGGCTGGATGCCCTTTTGCCTAATTGTTACTTATTTGGTATCGTTAATACACAGGTTGATAACCAGATAGGCCTTTCTAGCCTCCAGAAGTGCCACTGGGAGAGTAGATCTTCAGTCCTGAGCAATTTCTTATACCTAATGCTGGAAGGAAAGTTTGCACGTGAAAATATCAGTGGGCTTCTGATAACTTCTGGTTTTCACTGAGTGCCAGAGGACAAGGTTTCTGATGAATGGTTTCCTTGCCCT
Source organism: Chaetophractus vellerosus (assembly GCA_004027955.1). Taxonomy (NCBI): domain Eukaryota; kingdom Metazoa; phylum Chordata; class Mammalia; order Cingulata; family Chlamyphoridae; genus Chaetophractus; species Chaetophractus vellerosus. Next base: position 1,073 of record PVKH010021417.1, on the reverse strand, counting down.
TCTAGTATCTGGTGTATTCTTGTGAGTGGCTTTTGTAGGTAGTTGCTTCCTGAATGCTCTAAAGCTGTCTATTTGTGGGCAGTCGACTTGGTAGGAACCACAGTACAGAGAGCTCCTTATTTACTCCCTTCTTTTTGGCTGGATCTCAGTGAATTAGAAGTGGCACTGGGAAAAGAGGGTGATGTTTGTGGTGATGGCCAGCAGCTGCAGCAGTGATTGAGAATACCACAAAGAATGTTTTTAATTATGGGATTACCAAGATCATCCCAAGTATATTCCCAGTGCTCCAAATAAAATTGACTTTAATATTTAATCAATAGGAGCTTTTGATTATAACCCCAGTTCAAATTACATTTGAAAGTAGATGTGACTTCTCTATGACTTATCTCCCAAAACGTATGTATTGCTTTAGTAAATATAAATAAACCGTCTACAATATTAATTTATATACATGTCTTCCAATTTATAAATATAAAAGGACTAGCTTTTGTAGTGTTTCATTGTTTAAATTTTATTGCCTTCAAGTTTACACCAGGTTCCATAATTTATTACTTTATGTTTATTTGTAGTACCTTGTGGTAATTAAATGAAATGATGAAAAATTGGATACCTAAGAATTGTCTCTTATTAAAAGACATCTGAGAAATATTATTGCTTTAATTTTGACATTTTGCATTCATATCTTGAAATATTTGTTTATTAATACATTTACCATTAACATAACACAAATATAATTTTAGGAGTTCTAAAAAAAATAGAGGGAAGCGGATGTGGCTCAAGTGATTGGCTACTGTCTACCATACAGGAGGTCCAGGGTTCGAGTTCCAGGGCCTCCTGGTGAAGGCAAGCTGGCCCACGCAGCAAGCTGGCCCAGTTGGAGAGCTGGCCCAATTGGAGTGCTGGCCCATGCGGAGTGGTGGCCCACGTGGAGTGCTGGCCTGTGCAGGAGTGCTGCCCGTGTGGAGAGCTGGCACAGCAAGATGATGCAACAAAGAGACACAGAGGAGAGACAGTAAGAGACACAGCAGACCAGAGAGCTGAGGTGGTGCAAGAGATTGAGCACCTCTCTCCCA
>PVKH010021416.1:0-14336 GCA_004027955.1 Chaetophractus vellerosus | reverse complement strand
AGACAATCAAGACAAATAGACAACAAAAAAATGTCAGATGATAATTTTGTCTTGGCAGTGATTGAGATGAGATATAACGAAGTGACTGTGTGGCTACTTTAGATTAGAAGGTCAGGGTCCCCTTGAGGAGGTGACATTTAAGCTAAGAACTGAAAAATCAGAGAGCTCGGTCAATGCAAAAGCCCTAGGGTGGGGCCCAGCATGACCTCTTCTAGGATTCCTGAGAAGGCTGGAGCAGAATGGCAAGGGAAGAGTGGTGGCAGCTGAGGTTGGAAAAGTGATTAACAGCCAGATTTCACTGGCCTCCGTAGATCAGGCTAGAAGTTTGCTGGAAAGTCATTGGGGAGTTAAACAAGAACATGACGTAGCTAATTCTCTTTCTTTCTCGAATAAACTTTTTATTTTAGAATAATTTTATATTTACAGAAAAAGTGAGAAAATAGTACCAAGAGTTCCCATTTCCCCTATATTTTTTTAAAGAGGTACCAGGAATAGAACCCCGGACCTTGTACATGAAAAACAGGTGCTCAACCACTGAGCTACACTTGCTCCCTCCCCCTATTATTAACATCTTATATAGTATGGTACATTTGCCATAATTGTTGAACCAGTATCGATACATTATTGTTGACTAAAGCTCCTACTTTATTCAGATTTCTTTAGTTTTTACCTAATGTCCTTGTTCTGTTCCAGGATCCAATTGAAGATACCACATTACATAGAGTATACCTTAGGCTCCTCTTAGCTGTGACCTTTTCGCAGACTTTCCTTGCTTTGAGACTTTTAAGGATTACTGGTCAGATATTTTGTAGACTGTCCCTCAGTCATGATTTGTCTTTTTTTCTCATGATTAGATATGGGGTTAGAAAGGCAGAGCTGGAGGCTGAGAGTCACCCATTAAGACAATCACTTATCTATATCAGTATGGACTTATGGATATTTATTTTATAATTTGGATTATAGTCCATACTATTTTATTATGTTGCTCAAATGGCTCCTGCATTGGCCATTGAGAGGGCTTTCAGTTAGCTTCTATGAACCTTTGACATATCAAATTCTAAAAGAGAAGTGGGAAAAGCCAGATGCAACTCAATTTACAATAGAATATGGGAAAAGTGACAATGTATGGCTTACAAGTCAAGGTCATAAAAGACATTGCCACTTTCCCCTTGTACTCTCTTAGATTGCTTATTTTGAGGGAAGCCAGTTACCATGTCCAGAGGTGAGGCCATTGAGATCTCCTGCCAAAAATCAGCATCAACTCTTGAGGCATGTGAGGGAGCCATCTTGGAAGCAGATCGTCCAGTCTTAGTCAAGCCTTTGGATGACAGCAGTCCCAACCTGCACCTTTACTGCAGTCTTATAAGAGACCCCAAGTCTAAGGCCACGCAGCCAAGTCCCACTTGAATTCCTGACCAAAGAAATAGTGACATAACATATGCTTATTGTTTTTAAAGTGGATGTGGCTCAAGTGATTGAGCTCTCACTTACCACATGGGAAGTCCCGGGTTCAGTTCCGATGCCTCCTGGAGAAGACAAGCAAGACAGCAAGCTGACACAGTGGGGTGGCATGGCAAGCTGACACAACAAGATGTCACAACAAGGAGACACACAGAGGAACCATAATGAGAGAGACAACAAACGTAGGGAGTGGAGGTGGCTCAAGTGATTGAGCACCACTCTCCCACATGGGAAGTCTCAGGTTCAGTTCCTGGTGCCCCCTAAAGAGAAGACGAGCAAACACAGAGAACACACAGCGAAAGGACATAGAGAGCAGACAGTAAGCACAAACAATGAGGAGATGGGAATAAATAAACAAAATAAATCTTTAAAAAACCTCTAAGTTTTAGAGTAATTTGTTAGAGAATGCTATGAAAAAGAGAACATTTATAGAACAAAGAACTCTCTTGAAATTATATACATGAAAGCAGAAATAATAAACTCAATAGATGATTAGAAAATAAAGTTGAGGAAATCCTCCTGAAGGTAGAGCTAAAATACAAGGAGATGGCAAATAGGAGAAAAAAGATTTTTTTTAAAATTAGGGAATTAGTCCTGGAGAGTTTAACTTCGATAAAATAGGAGTTCTTGAAAGAGAGAAGAGAGAAAATAAGAATAAGAACATCTGTTGGGGGTGGATGTGGCTCAAATGGTTGGGCATCCGTCCCCCATAAGGAGGGACCTGGGTTTGATCCCTGGGACCTCCTGGTTTAAAAAAAAAAAAAAAGAACATCTCACTGGAATAATTCAAGAAAAATTTCCAAAATTGAACTGAAAAATAGGAGTTTCCAGGTGGAAAGGGCATAGCAAGTGCCCAGAACAATGTTTGAAAATAGAAATACAGTAAGGCACATCATAGTCAACTTTCAGACCACCAGGAATAAAGAGATCCTATAAGCTTACAGAGAGAGAGAGAACATCCAAGTGATCAAAATCAAAATGGTTCCAGACCCTCGTTTTGGTGTAGCATTTCTTCCAGCAGCTTTCTGAGAAAAGAGACATAGGAGGTAAGTTGCTTTTAGGTTATTAATAACTGAAAAGTGTGTGTTCATCCTCTCACTTGGTTAATAGTTTAGCTAGGTATAGAATTCTAGTTGAAAATATATTTTCTTTCAAAAGAGCCTTTTAAAAACATTTTGGGTAACAAAAGTACCACACTAATGCAAAATGTTAATAGAGAGAAAACTATTTGGGGGAGTGGTATATGTGAAGTCTTTATTTTTCTGTATGATTTTTCTCTAACCCTACAATTGCACTAATAAAAAAAAGTTTTAAAAGTTTTGGCTACTTTGTAGAGAATGTTAGCAAGAGGTAAAGAGTGGAAACAGGGACACCAATCAAAAGGCTAATATAGTAAAAATTCTAACATGGGAAATGACCATGGCTGAAACTAGAGTAGGAGGGTGAAAATAGAATTGGATAAATTTGAAATACGTTTTGAAGCTTGAAGTTAATAGGATTTGTTCATGGATTAAACATGAGGAGTGCTGTCTGGAGCCCCTGGCAGGTTGCTAGAGAAGATTCACAACACAGACCCTTATGATTTTGGTGCAAAGCCCTGCCATCCTCTGAAGATAAATACTCTCCTTTTGAGAAACAGCTTTTGACCTGCTACTGGGCCTTAGTAGAGACTGAATGCTTAACCATGGGTCACTAAGTTACTTTGAGACCTGAGTTGCCTATCATAGGCTGGGTATTGTCTGACCCACCGAAACGTAAGTTGGTTGTGCACAGCAGCACTCCATCATCAAGTGGAAGTGGTATACATGAGATAGGGTTCAAGCAGGTCCTGAAGGCACAAGTTTCATGAGGAACTGGCCCGAATGTCCATGGTCACCACTCCTGCCATGTTACCTTCTCTTTCCCAGCCCACCGCTATGACCCTTTAGGGAGTTCCTTACAACCATTTGACTGAGGAAGAGAGAACTCAGGCCCGGTTTACAGATGGTCCCACACAATATGGAGGTACCACCTGAAAGTGGACAACTGAAGCGCTGCAGCCTCTTTCTTGGACATCCCTGAAGGACAGTGATGAGGACTTATCCTCCCAGTGGGCAAAACTTGGAGCAGAGCACCTGGTTGTTCATTTTGCTTGGAAGAACAAATGGCCGGAGGTATATTTGGGCTGTTGCCAATGGTTTGGCTGGATGGTCAGGGACTTGGAAGGAACATGATTGGAAAATTGATGACAAAGAGGTCTGGGGAAGAGATATGTGGATAGACCTTTCTGAGTGGGCAAAAAACATGAAAATATTTGAGTACACATGAATGCTTACTGGAGGGTGACTTCAGCAGAAGAAGATTTTAATAATCAAATGGATAAGATGAGGGAAATGGAGGTGGCTAAAGAGGTTGGGCTCCTGTCCGCCATATTGGAGGTCCAGGATTTGATTCCTGGGGCCTCCTGGTGAAAGGCAAGCTGGCACACACAGCAAGCTAGCCCAAGCAGAGAGCTGGCCTGAGCGGAGAGCTGGCTCATGCAGAGGGCTGGCCCATGCAGAGTGCTAGCCTGCACAGATTGCTGGCCTACACAGAGACTGGCTCAGTAAGATGACACAGCAAAAAGACACACAGAGGAGAGACAATAAGAGTTGCAGCAGCCCAGGGAGCTGAGGTGGCACAAGAGATTGAGCACCTCTCTCCCACTCTGGTAGGTCCCAGGATCAGTTCCTGGTGCTGCCTGAAGAGAAGACAAGCATAGAAGAACACACAGAGAACAGATAGTGAGCACAAAACAATGGGGTGGGGGGGGGATAAATAAATAAATAAATAAATAAATCTTTTTTAAAAAATGGATAAGATGATCTGCTCTGTGAGTAGCACTCAGCCTCTTTCCCCAGCCACTCCTGTCAGCGCCCAATGGGTTCATGAGAACAAAGTGGCCATGGAGGTAGGGGTGGAGGTTATGCATGGGCTCAGCAACATGGGCTTCCCTTCACCAAGGCTGACTTGGTACAGCCACTGCTGAGTGCCCAATCTGCCGGCAGCAGAGACCCACACTCAGCCCCCGATATAGCACCATTCCCTGAGGTGATCAGCCTGTTACCTGGTGGCAGATTGATTACATTGGGCCACTACCATCATCGAAGGGGCAGCGATTTGTTCAAACAAGAATAGACATATTCTGGATATAGCTTTGCTTTTCCTGCACGCAATGCTTCTTCCAAAACTGCCATCTGTGGACTTACTGAATGTCTTATCCACTGCCATGCATTCCACACAAGGAACCAACTTCCCAGCAAATGATATGTAAGAATGGGCATGTGCTCATGGAATTCACTGGTCTTACCATGTTCCCCATAACCCTGAAGGAGCTGGATTGATAGAAAAGTGGAATGGCCTTTTGAAGACTCAATTATGGTGCCAACTAGGTGGTAATACTTTGCAGGGCTGAGGCAATGTTCTCCAGGAGACTGTGTATGCTCTAAATCAGTGTCCACTCTATGGTGCTGTTTCTCCCATAGCCAGGATTCACAGGTCCAGGAATCAAAGGGTAGACATGGAAGTGGCACCACTCACCATTACCCCTAGTGACCCACTAGGAAAATTTTTGCTTTCTGTCCCTGCAACCTTAAGCTCTGCTGGTCAACAAGTCTTAGTTCCAAATGGAGGAGTGCTTCCACCAGGGAACACAACAATGATTCCATTGAATTGAAAGTTAAGACTGCTACCTGGCCAGTTTGGGCTCCTCATGCCTCAGAACCAACAGGCAAAGAAGAGATTACTGTACTGCCTGGGGTGATTGATCCTGACTATTGGGGGGAAATAGGACTGCTCCTACACAATGGGGATAAATAAGAGTTTGCCTAGAATACAGGAGATACCCCAGGGCAACTCTCAGTACTAACACGCTCTGTGATTAAAGTCAATGGAAAATTTTAACAACCCCATCCAAGAAGGACTAACAATGGCCCAAAATCTTCAGGAATGAAAGTTTAGGTCACCCCACCAGGCAAAGAACCATGGCCAGCTGAGGTGTTTGCTGAGGGTAAAGGGAGCATGGACTGGGTAGTGGAAGAAGGTAGTGACAAATATGAAATTCGACCATGTGACCAGTTACAGAAATGAGGATTGGATCTCATGAATATTTACTGTTTTAAGTAGGTTTGTATATGTACATAAAATTAATATCTTTGCTTTCTTCTCTAAACTTTTCTCTTATCATATGTATGGCATAAGTTGTATTTGTTTCATGTGATAGTATTTAAGGATATCAAGTTTAAGAATGAATATTACCCAAGGACTTGCATCCTATTCTGGAGGGAATTAGTGCATTTCTGGTGTAACAATTGAATATTGTTGTATTGTTAGGCGGATAACAAGGGGTAGACAGTGATGGTTAGGCTAATGTGTCAACTCAACCAGGTAATAGTGTCCAGTTTTTTGGCCAAGGAAGCACTGGGCTAATTGAATACAAGGGCATTTCACGGACTTTGATCATCAGTGAGTTGATTGCATAGATGGCTGGTTACATCTACAATCAACTAAGGAGATTGCCATCAGCAATGAGTGAAGTCTCATCCAATCAGTTGAAGGCCTTAAAAGGGGAAGTGATTTCAGGATTCAGAGAGAGAATTCCGATCTCTACTTCAGACAGCCACCATCTCCTGGGGACTCATGAAGGACCTTCATCGGAGCCCCTGGTTTGCAGCTTGCCCTACGGAATTTGGACTTGTGCATCCCCATGGTCGCATGAGACAACTTTATAAAATTTCATACTATTTACAAATACCCCCTGTATGTTCTGTTTCCCTAGAGAACCCTGACTATTACAATTGGTTCCTAAGACTTTTAGTTGCTCCCTTGAAATCCTTTATTTTCAGGAACACTCCTGGATCCCCTTTTCAGGAAATTGGCCAAAAATCTACCTCAGGTGTCCAATGCTCATTGGTTCTGGATCCATCCTCTGGCCAACTACACAGGGCAGAGCACCCCCACTTCTGTGCTTACTTATTTCAAGCCTTTAACACTTATTCTGGTGCTACCAAGGGTTGGCAAGAACAAGTCCTCAGGCCACCAGTGTGAAAGTTCAGCTCTGACAGCAGGTCCAAAAGCCTGAGCCCTAATTTTTTTAAAATGAGATTTTACTATTGAAGGTGCTCTTGCCACCTCAAAGGCCTTCACAGATCTTTCTTCTGGCCCCTCTTTCTCCACTAGGACTTGTTTCCTTCTTTGAACTCCTTTTAGCTCCATTCATTCATTTGTTCATTCGTTCATTTTTTTTCCTATTAGTATTTATTGAATACCACCATGCTTCAGGCTCTGAGACATAATCGTAGGCAATAAAGACACAAAACCACTTTTTTGGCACTTATCTCAAGCTGTGTTGTATTATAGTCAATCATGTATTTGTTTATTCTTTCAACAAACTTTTACTGAGCATTTACTAAATGCCAGGCACTATACTAAGTGCTGAGCACACAATGGTGCCCTATACACTTTTGGTGGAGAAGACAGGTACGACAAAAATGAAATAATGTGGTAAGGGATATGATAAATGGAAGGAAGGAAGGAAGGAAGCAAGGAGGGAAGGAGGGAAGGAAGGAAGGAAGGAAAGGAGGGAGGAAGATTGGTTAATGGATAGCTGGATGTGTTGGAGGAGGGGAGAAGAGGGGACAGAGAGAGAGAGAGAGAGAGGCTGAGCTCCACTAGGACAGAATCATGTCTGATTCAGCTTTGTCTTATATATGAATAAGCACTCCACAAGTATTTGTTAAAATAATATAAGCTTGTCCCTTTCTAGTTGTGGCCAAATGCATCAGGGCTTCCCATTAAAGCCTGTCCTTTCCCTACCCCAACTGAGGCAGATAAGACCCTTTGGGCTACAATCTCTCCTTCTCCTGGAAACTTCGGAATGGTGGAGCTCCTCCCCAAACCCCCATCCCATGCCATCAGCCCCTCCACAAATTTACTCCTTGTATTGTAGAGCCTGTCTCTCCACATAAAGGGCTGTGGGGAAGGAAACCAGAAAAGGCAGTTTTACTAGCTCCCTACCTACCCCTATCCCCACAGGATATGTTTCCAGTAAGGATCACAGGGTCCCCCAGGGCACCCCACTCATCTTGTTAAATTGTCCCTCATGGAGAGCCTGTGTCCTTGGATAACATTAACCAGACCAGAGCAGAGGCAGTTTGCTCATGAAAGTGTGACCAGGCCCCACCTTCTACAGTTGCAGTTGCCCTTAGTACTGTAGCTGAGATGACAACCCCGCGGAGGCCTTTGTTGGGTTCGTGACTCGAGTCTGTTTGCAGAGAGCTGGCACCCAGCACAACCCACAGAGCTGACGTTCTGCTCCACTCTCTAGCCCTGGGCCTAAGGGGCCACACCCGCCCACACACAGGTGAGGCCAGCTCAGGTTACACAGCCCTCCGTGGTTACAGAGGAGGCCTAGGGCTGCGGGGAGAAGGCTCCCCCGCTACCACCCCCTCACCCCCCCACCCCCAGCTCCCACGTGGCTTGGGTGCCTGAGGAACTCAGCAAGGCCCAGTCTAACGTCTCTGGGAGAGCAGTGAAGGTGTGAAGCCACCTTGGTTGTCATAGATACCAGAATCTTAGTGCAGCCATGCATCCATTTTCCCAGAATTCATTGTGTGGTACCTCATTAAGACACTCTGGGCTTGTCCATACTTGCCTTATGCGCCCAAGTCTAGCCTCAGCGCCAGCCTTCGTCCATGAGGCCTGGGAAAAGTGCCTCAGATAATAGTAGACCATTGTCATCTTTGGCTACGACATTGCCAACACCTGGGCCCACTGCTCATTACCATTCTCTGAGCATTGTTGAGTCCTCGTTTTCTTGTGCGTCACATCTAATCTATCAGCAAATCTTTTCAGCTGTACCACCAAAATATAATCCTTATCTGCCCAATTCTCACCATCTTCACTGCTCCACCCTTGTGCCTTGCATGGTCCTCTTTGTCCTGGACCCCTGCAATGCCCCCCTAACTGGTGCCCCGGCTCCCCCCTGCTTCTACATAGCCCTCCAGTTGGCCATCAGAGTGAGCTTTTGAAAACATAAATCAGACTGGGTTACTCCTCCAGTTTAAAGCTCCACTTCCCATCACACTTGAATGAAAGAGTTCTTTACTTGGGCCTCCAGGCCCCTGTGAACTCTGGCCCCTCCATGCCTACCTCGCCAGCCTCATGTGGTAATTCCAGCATTCACTGGCGTCCGCACACAGCTCTTCTGTTTCTCAAGGACGCCTCGCTTGCTCTTGTCTCAGGGCCCACCTCATATTTCCTCTTCCCATGGCTCACTCACTCATCATCAGACAGGTCTTAGCTTAAATCTCACCTTTTCAGAGAGGCCCTCACCAAACAGCTTATCTTAAATAGATCCCTCCCCAAACCCTGCCCTACCTTCTAGCACATCACCCTGTCATCTTTTCAGAGCACTTATCATCCCCTGAAATTGCTTGGCGACTTTTTCTCCCTGTTTATTATCTGCCCTTTGCCAACTCAAATGGAAGCTTCCTGAGGCAGGGATCTTCTGTCATGTTCACGTGTGTACCCCCAGTGCCTCAAACAAGGGATGCTCAAAACAACAATTTTGAGAAATAAGCGATGCCAACAATTTAAATATCCCCCCCATTCTTACGCCAAATGCGAGGTCTACCAGGTTTTGGTAAAATATTTTGTAAAAGCAGCACAATGTTGGAATATTATTCAGCAATAAAAGAGAATGAGACCCATGAAATAACATGGATGATCCCTGAAGATGTGCTAAGTGAAAGAAGTCAGCCACAAAAGCCAACATAATGTGTAGTTTCATTTATAGAAAATGTCCAAAATAGGCCAGTCCATTGGAACATGAAGGAGACTAGTGGTTGTGAGAGGCTGAGGGGAAGGAGGAATGAAGTAACTGCTAGTGGGTACCAAGTTTCTTTTGAGGAAGATGAAAATGTTCTGGAAAAGTAGATAGTGGTGATAATTGCTCAACTCTATAGATAACTAAAAACTACTGAAGTGTACACTTAAGTGGGTGAATTTTATGCTGTTTGAATTGCATAACAATAAAGATGCTACTTTTTAACAAGTAGTACATAGTTACTGTAAAAGATTCAAACAGTGCCAAAAAAGTAAAAGAAATTAAAAATCATTTTAAATCCCACCTCTAAAGATAAACTTTTGGTGAGTGTCTTCCAGGCATTTCTCTACCAATGTGTACACGTACAGACAGAGTTTCCTCAACCATTTAAAAAAAAAAGTGTTTTTTTTTTATTAGAGAAGTTGTGAGCTTACAGAACAGTCATGCATAATGTGCAGAATTCCCATACATCACCCCTCCACCAACACCTTGTATTGCTGTGGGACATTTGTTACAGATTATGAAAGAACAGCATCAAAATATAACTAACTATGGTCCGTAGCTTACATTTGGTATATTTTTCCATACACCCTTCTATTATTATACCATGTGTTAGTATTGTACATTTGTTATACTTCATGAGAGAATACTCCCATCTTTGTACTGTTAACCACAGTCGATCCTCCACCACGTGGCTCACTGTGTTATACAGTCCCACGCCTAGTACCACCTATCCAAAGTGTCCACTCAGTGACTCTCACTTTCATCACAAAGTTGTGCAGTCATCGTCTCAGTAAATTTTTAAACGTTTTCCTTCGTCGAAAAGAAATAATCTCATACCCCCTATTATTGATCATTAGCATTGATGTAGATAACCTTTTTTTACATTGATGCATGAATATTGCTGTCAACTACTGTCCATAAGTTACACTAATTGTATTTTTCTCTTGAATCACCATATTCTTACCACCTTGTAATAGTGACATACATTTGTTCTAATTCATGGAAAAACATTCTCATATTTGTTCTAATAACCACAATCCTCATCCAACTCCGGGTTCACTGTGTTGTTCAGTCCCTAGACTATTCTCCAGCTTTTTTTCAATTGCCATTTGCATCCCTAGACTACCCCTTTCAGTCACAATCACATTTATAAACTTGCCATGTTAATGGTACTCACTCTAATGTATTACCATCAACTCTATCCATTTCTACACTTCTACTGTCAAGCTAATTAAAAATTCTACATGTGTTAAGTAACAGTAACCCTTCTCAGCCTTAATTTTATCTCCCAGTAACCTATGCTATAGGTTTTAACCCCATGTGTTTATTCTTCATATTTAGTTCATATTAGTGAGACCAGACAATATTTGTCCTTTTGTGTCTGGCTTATTTCACTCAGCATAATGTCCTCAAGGTTCATCCATGTTATCACATGTCCCAATTTCACTACCACAGCATGGTATTCCATCACGTGTAAATAGCACATTTATCCTTTCATTGGTTGATGGACACTTGGGTTGCTTCCATCTTTTGGCAACTGTGAATAATGCCTCTACGAATATCTGTATGCAAACGTCTATTCATGTCCCTGTTTTCAGTTCTTCTGGATATATTCTGATTAGTGGGATTGCAAGCCCTATGGCAGTTCTATATTTAGCTTCCTGAGGAACCACCAAACTGTCTACATTCTACAGCACCATTCTACATTCCCACCAACAGTCTCAACCCTTTTTTGAGAGCAAAACATCTGAAGGACACAACACACTCCACCTGGAAGCTGGGCCAACTGCAGGAGTGAGTTTCGGCCAAGACCTTTGGTAGGCCACTGCTTCTAGGAAGACTTCCAGAGCCACACAAATCCATGTGGACGGCCTCCACCCTTTCTCCAAGCTCTTCACTGAATTTGCCTCAGTGTGAAGAGCCCAGTGATTGTGGGATCTCTCAAAGATTAGCCCTATGAACTGCTGCTTTGTTTCCTCACCAGGACTCTAGCAAAGAACACATACTATTTGATCAATATTTACAAAATGTATGAAAAAAATGAATTAATAAATAATAAGAGTAGATAAGTTAATGAGTAAATCAGACTCCAGAGAACATCCCAAAGGATTCTCTGAGGTTGTGAATAACAAACTATTTTCCCTCGATGCTTAGGTCATTTTTAGAATCTATAAAGCACTTTCCTGGAATCACCTCCTCCCTTTTGCTTTTTAAACATTTATTGAATGTCAATGTATAAGAAGGCATTATTCACCCCATTTTTGCATCAAATAAACTGGGGTTCAAAAAAGTTAAAGGTCTGTTGATTAAAAAAAATTTTTTTAATGAGCAAAGGACTTGAAAAGACATTTCTCCAAATAAGATATACAAATGGCCAATAAGCACATGAAAAGGTGCTCAACATCTTTATTCATTAGGGAAATGCAAATCAAAACCACACCGACATAACACTTCACACCCACTAGGATGGCTATCACTTTTTTTTCCAATGGGAAATAACAAGGGTTGGCAAGGATGTGGAGAAATGCATTGCTGGTAGGAATGTAAAATGGTGCAGCCACAGAGGAAAACACTTGGGCAGTTCTTCAAAAAAGTTAGACATAGAATTACCATATGACCCAGCAATTCTCCTCCTAGGTATATACCCAAAAGAATTGAAAGCAGGGACTCCTGCAGATATTTGTGCATGAGTGTTCACAGCAGCATTATTCACAATAGCCAAAAGGTGGAAACAACTCAAATATCCATCAACAGGTGAATGGATGAGCAAATTGTATATACATGCGCTAGAATGTAATCCCGCCATAAAAAGGAATGAAGTTCTGATACATGCCACCTCACGGATGAACCTTGAAAGCACTGATTTGAATGAAATAAGCCAGATGCAAAAAGACAGATGTTACATGATTCCACTTATAGAAAATATCTAAAATAAACAAATTAATTGAGACAACAAGTTGATTAGCATTACCAGGGGCAAGCACAGGGAGGAGGAATGGGAGTTATGGCTTAATAGGTAGAGAATTTCTGCTTGGGGTGATGGAAAAGTTTTGGTAATGGATGGAGGTGAGGGTAACACAACATCGTGGATGTAATTAATATCACTGAAGTGTATGCTTAAAAGTGGCTAAAAATGGCAAGGAGCAACCTTCAGTGCCTATTGCTAAGTGAAAGAAGCCAGCCTGTAAAGGCTACATGCTGTATGAATCCAACTCTAAGACATTGTGGAAAAGGCAAAACTACACACGCCATAAAAAGAGCAGAGGTTGCCGTGGGTTGGGGGGATGGAGGGGAAATGGAGGAGGAAAGAATGCGTGGAACCCAGGGCGCTCGTAGGGCAGGGAAACTTTCTGCATGATCCTGTAAGGGCGGCTACGTGGCATTAAGCATTTGTCAGATCGCGTAGACCTGTGTACACACAGAGTGCACCCTGACACAAACAGCGGATTTTAGTTATTAGTCATGTACAAAACTGGTTCATCATCTGTAACAAATGTACCACATCAATGCAAGAGAGTAATAAAAAAGGGAAACTGGGGGGAGGGGCTATATGGAACTCTGTACTTTTTATGCAATTTTTCAGTAAACCTAAACCTGCTCTAAAAATAAAATTTATTTTTCAAAAATGGCCAAGATGGGGAAAATGATTATCTCTGTGTTCAAAAAGATGGGTATGACAGGTTCAAAAGAAATGAGAATACAACTATAAGAAAATGGGGGGAAACATGTCCAAGGCCTTACCAAATTTCCAGAGGCCTTTAAACACGGGCGCCTGGCCTGGCTGACTCCCTGCCGGCGCTCACTCCAGGAAGCTTTAAAGGAGTTCGGCTGGGTCTTCCCTGACATGAGGGGACACAATCTGCAAACAATAGATGCGTTGTAATGGAAGTCTTAATGGTCTAGGGTCATCATGTCCCAGGAAACCAAAGAATTCCATATTTTAAAATCATGGCATGGCCCATGGCCCTTGCTCCGAGCTCCAGCCCCTTGGCATGATGACGCAGGACCAGGATGCTGGGCTGAGCTGAGAGACTCCTCTCCCTTACCTCTCACAAGGTCTGCATGAAGGGCTGGGAGCCCTGCCCTGAGCAAGGATCCCGGAGAGTCTCTCTTCATACAGGCGTATGAGGGCTAGAACCATGCCAGTCCACACCAAGAAACTTTCACAGTGATTTGACAGAGTAATTTTATATCTACTCAATCTATAATGGCAACAACATAAAAGGGCTTGTAATTTGTATATCTTCTTTTTTCTTTTCATTTTTCCAGTAATTCATTTTTATTGTGTTTTGCAACCGTATGAGATTGGAAATGGAAAACAAGACAAAACAAAGCTGGTCCTTCACCACAGATAGTTTGAGCAGCTCATCTCGAAGACCTGGCTGGTCTCCAGGCGCCACAGCTGTGTGTTAAAAATCAGGTCTTAGGCGAGTTACCTAACCTGTGTGACTCTTCAGTTTCCTTATAAGTAAAATGAGGTTAATAATAGTACCTACCTCACAGGGATGTTGTGAGAATTGGGTGAGATAACATGTAAAGCACTTACAGACGTCATAGGTAATAGTTTCCCCCACCCCTTCCCGTTTCTTTCCAACCCTTGTGCTGACTCTGTGGTGACATATTCTGTGATGAGGAGAAACCCAGTGGAAGACAGAGAGGGAGAAATAATGACTGGCAGTAGGCAGAGTCATGGCTCCAAAGAATCAGAGAGGGGCCAGCTGTAGCCCAATTGGTGGGGCGCCGGTTTGCCACATGAGGCCCCGGGTTCGGTTCCTGGGGCCTCCTCGAGCGGGTGGACCGCCTTGAGAGGGCAGGCCGCCGCGGGCAGGGCAGGCCACTGCGAGGAGGGCAAGCTGCTGCGGGCAGGGCATCACCACGGCAGGGGGAGACGAGCAGATGCAGGGGGGCACAGGAATGAATGCAGCAGGAATGGGCAGAAAGGGGAGGATATGTAATAAATAAAAAACAAATCTTAAAAAAAAAAAAGAGTCAGAGAACAGCCCGGAGAGCTGAAGAATCCCTTCTAGGA
>PVKH010021415.1:0-14335 GCA_004027955.1 Chaetophractus vellerosus | reverse complement strand
AAACATTTAGGTAAATCTTCCTGGCCTTTGGCAATGGATTCTTAAATATGACACAAAAAACACAAGCAACAAAATAAAAAACTAGATTAATTAGACTTCATCAAAATTAAAAGCTTTTTGGCCAATGAATTAGATAACCTAAATGAAATAGACAAATTCCCAGAAGCACATAAACTACCTACAGTGACTTAAGAAGAAATAGATTTCAATAAGCCAGTAACAAGTAAACAGATTGAATCAGTAATCAAAACCTCCCAACAAAAAACCCCAGGACCAGATAGTTTCACTGGTGAACTTTACCAAACATTCAAAGAAAAACTAACATAAATCCTGCTCAAAGTCTTCCAAAAAATTGAGGAGAAGGGAATACTCCCTAACTCATTCTTTGAGGCCAGAATCTCCCTATTATCAAAGCCAGATAGAGATATCACAGAAAATAAAATTACAGACTAATTATCTCTCATGAACATAGATGCAAATATCCTCAATATACTAGCAAACTGAATTCCACAGCACATTAAAAGAATGATACACCATTATCAAGTGGAGTGGATTTATTCCATGAATGTAAGCATTGTTCAATGTAAGAAAATCAATTAATGTAATACATCCCATTAATAGAACAAAGGGGGGAAAAAAGCACCATCATCTCAATTGACGCAGAAAAGGCATTTGATAGAATCCAGCACCTCTTATTGATTAAAATACTTAGAAAACCAGGAATAAAAGGAAATATTCTTAACATAGAACATATATGAGAAGCCAGCAGCAAACATCCACGCTCAGTGGTGGCCCTAAGATTAGGAACAAGAAAAGGATGCCCACTGTCACCACTGTTATTCGTCATTGTACTGAAACTCTACATAGAACAATTAGGAAAGAAAAAGAGATAAAAGGCATCCAAATTGGAAAGTAGGAAGCAAAACTTTCCCTATTTGCTGATGACATGATCCTATATACAGAAAATCATGAAAAATCAACAGCAAAGTTGTGTCATGTCAATTTTCCCTCAATCAATAAAAGCTAAGTGAATTCAAAAATTAGAAATTTAAAAAATACATTGTTTGATTATCATACAATATTAGCAATAAAATTAATTAAAATCTGTTAAAAATTTTTAAAAGATGCAGATATATTTTATGATAATTATAAATTCTTAATGAAGAAAATAAAATAGACAATGTAGATATAAAACAACTTCCAAGACAGGGAGATTCGTCAGTCATACCAAAATTATTATATTAAGAGTCATCAGATGCTAATAAAATTTACAAAGGCAACCTTTTTGGTCTGTCAATTTAACAAATATTTTAAGAAAAAATAATTTAGATGTTGGTAAGGATTTAGGGGCAAACTTTTCCCCCTATTCTACTGGTGATTTGACGAACAATGTTAATAAAAATCTTTAAAATATACTTTATTACCTTCTGATTCAGCAAATTCTCATTTTGAATGCATTTCATGAAAATATTTAAGGGTGTTCAATCTACCTATATGTTTTTAAACCACACTTATGTTTATGTCATGTATCCATCATAATGCTGTGCTTAACAAGTTGTGCATAATGAACTTCAACTGAGGATGAGTTGAGTAATGTGTGATATGAAGGAATATTTTGTAGAATTAACTCTGTGATGCATAGACAGATGGATAAATTTATACATGATAGATGATAAGCCGATTGATAAATAGGTAGATAGGTAAATAATAGATGATGATGGTGATAACAATTGATACATAAATATATATTGATATATGATGGATAGATTAGAAAGATAGACCCATGATTGCTGCATAGCTGATACCTGGATAGCTAGATAGCTAGCTAGCCAAAGGTATGTAGGTAGTTAGGTAGATAGATAAATTAATCATTAGATAGATAGACTGTTGTTGTTTTTTTTTAAGAGAAGTTGTCTTTTACAGAACAATTATGCATAAAATATGGGAGTCCCTTATATCAACACCTTGGATTGGTGTGGAACATTTGTTACAGTTGATGAAAGCACATTTTTATAATTGAACTATTAACTATATGGTATAACTTAGGTTTCACTGTTGTGCAGTTACATCGATTTTCATTAAAATTTTTTTTTCTAGTACCATGTATACAACCTAAAATGTCCCCTTTAAACCATGTTCTAATAGATAACACAAGGCTGTTAATTATGTTCACAATGTTCTAATACCATCACCACCATCCATTACCAAAACTTTTCCATAGTCCCAAATAGAAACTCTGTGCATTTTAGCAC
Source organism: Chaetophractus vellerosus (assembly GCA_004027955.1). Lineage (NCBI taxonomy): Eukaryota > Metazoa > Chordata > Mammalia > Cingulata > Chlamyphoridae > Chaetophractus > Chaetophractus vellerosus. Next base: position 12,083 of record PVKH010021415.1, on the reverse strand, counting down.
TTAACTCCCTAAGGCTACCCCCACTACAGCCCCTGGTGATTTATATCCTGTATTCTGACTCTATGAGTTTGCTTATTCTAATTATTTCTCATCTGTGAGATCATATAATATTTGTCCTTTTGTGTGTGGCTTATTTTCATTCCACATGATATCTTCAAGTTTCATCCATGTTGTTGCAAGTATGAACTTACTTTTTTAATGAATAATATTCCATTGTGTGTTTATATACCACATTTTGTTTATCCATTTATTGGTTGATGGACACTTGGATTGCTTGTTCTTCAATAACTTTTATATGTCCCCAACTTTGATGTCTGTCAGGAAACCTGACACTCTGCTTTGCTAAGCTATAGACTAAATATGGGAAGTAAATGCATGCAAAGAACTTTTTATCTAAATCAAAACTACCTTTATTTGATCCCTTTGATCTTTCCATTGTATGATTCTTTGAATTAGCCATTATCTGCCTATATTAGAAAGAATATTTTTCATTTCTAGGTAATGGAACTATATAACCAAGTTCATGCAGAACTTGAAGAATCTACAGAAAACTACAAAAATATAAGAGTGAAGGCTAAGGAACTTAAAGAAGACATGGATAAAGACATTAAAAGTGATGAAGCAAGCATAGAAATCTTCAAGTAAGAATTTTTCAGTAATGGTACTTATAGCACTTAAAATATTTTTAAATATTATATTAAAATTTGAAGTAATATATATACATATATATGTGTGTGTGTATATATATCCCTGTGCAAAAATTCAGATAATGATAGGAAAGTATTTTAAATTATCAACATCTATATCTATGTCATCACTAATTATATATACACACACGTAGATATATTAAAATAAATTCATATATATATGTGAGTATATAAACTCCTAAAATTGCCAATGGATATGGGATCACAGTATATCTCCCTGCAATTAATGTGTAAAAGTGATTATTTAAAAAAAATTCCAAACACGGATTATTACTAAGAACAAATATTGTATCAATGTATTAATATAAAACATGACATTTAATTATTTTAGCTTGCATTTATTCTATTACTGGAAACATGGAATATTTAAATAATATATTTTGACAAATTATATTTTATTTTATTTATTGCAGTATCTGATTTTGTTGAATATATTTGTGGTATATTTGTATTTTCTGATATTCTTCCAGTTTTTTTTTCAAGATTTATTTTTTATTTACTTCTCCCCACACCCTTGTTGTTTGCACTTGCTGTGTCTGTCTTCCTTGTTTCTTTAAGAGGAACCGGGAACTGAATATGGGACCTCCAATATGGGAGAGAGGTGCCTAACTGCTTGAGTCACCTTCGTTCCCTGGTTTGTTGTGTCTCTCATTGTGTTTTTTCTTCTTGTGTCTCTTGTTGCATCATCTTGTTGCATCAGCTTGCTGAGCCTGCTCATTGTGTCAACTTTCTGTCTTGCTCATCCTCTTTAGGAGGTACCGGGTACGTCTGCTCCATGCTTTGTTGTGTCTCTCATTATGTTTTTCTTCTTGTGTCTCATGTTGGGTCAGCTTGCTGCACCTGCCCATCATGCCAGCTTGCTGTCTTCTTTAGGAGGCACCGGGAACTGAACCAGGGTCTTCCCAGTGGTAGAGCCACATTGTTTGAGCCACATCCGCTTCCCCCAGTTTCTTTTATTTGAATTTAAATTCTTTGTGGTGCTCTGTGATATATTAAATTTTTATTTATTCAAACTGATCAAACATTTCGTGTAGAAAAACTTGATGTTCATTATGGAAATGAACATCATAAAATAAAGAACAAAACTTATGTACAATCCTACAATCTAATAAAAGATTAAAACATTTATATATCCTAATGTCCAATGTATTTTTCAACATGTCCTGAGACATTAGTTATTAAAATATCTTTTATAACTCATTCTGATTTGTTGTATTTTCATTATATTTGGTTGAATATATTTTATAATTTCCATCATGATGTTTTCTTTTATCCATGGGTTGTTGAGAAATGTATATTTTAATTTCCATTGCAAATCTTTAGTTATTTTTTATTATTGCTTTTCAGTTGAATTGTGTTGGTCATGGAAAATATTCTATATGATTTCAACCCATTGAAAATAGAATTTTAGTTGATAGCTTAGGGTCTTATTTTGTGCAGGACTGCCGATGCAAAGTACCAGTTTTTGTAATGGGAATTTTACTGGGGGTAAAGCTTACAGTTCTGAGGCCATGAATGTCCACATCACAGCACCAATATCAGCTACTGGTGATTCTAATGTTTGCCATGTAGAGATCAAGCATATGGGAGAACTCGTCTCCTCAGCTTTGAGCTGCTTCTTGGGCCCAGCCCTTCAGGGGCCTCTTTCTATGCCTTTCTGCTCTGCTGATTCCAGACTCTGGGACCACTCTTAGCCTCTCAGGGTTTCTCTGCCTTTTTGCAGCTGTAAGCGAACCTGGAGTCCTTTCTCACACATGGCCAGGTCAAAATGGCAGCGCTCCCTTTTCCTGAGTGTCTCTTCCTCTGTGTCTCCATTTATATAAGGCCCAGCAAGAGGGCAGAAATCCAGCCTGTGTCACGCCTCACTGACATAGCCCAATCAAAAGGACCCCACACTCACAGGTTTGGATTAGTTCAAAAATTATCTTTTGGTGGGGGGGATTCATAAAAGAATTTCAAATGTCTCACACGGTGACATGGTATTTTTTTTCCCAAATATTACTTGTATACTTGAAAATAATCTTTATTCTTTACCTATTGAATGTATTTTTTTTTCCATTTCCATTAGGCCAATTTACTAATAATGGGGTTAAACTTTCTGTAACCTTAATATTCAAAGTGTGGTCTGTGGACCGGCAACATAAGTATTATCTGGATTTCAAATGCAGATCTCAGCATGTAATCATTCAATAAATCTTCACCCAGGACCTATTGAATAAGAGTCTGTACTTTAAAAATATCCCAAGGAGTTGTTTTAGAGCACTACCCTCTATCAATACTGATTATTTAAATTTTTCTATCAAGTATTGAGAACCAGGTGATAAAATCGTCCATTAGGATTTTATCTCTGGACATTTTAAAAAATTCCATCAGCTTTAGCTTCATATATTTTAAGGCTGTCTACTCAGATGCCTACAAACTTAAAATTGTTATATTTTCCTCATGAATTGATTAACCTCCTTCATCATAATAGATTTACTTTCTTTGACTCTTGGAATACTTTTTGCCTAAAATCAATTAACATATTTATATAGTGTGGTGGTTTGAAACTGCATGTACCTCACAAAATCTTGTTCTTAAAGTTATCCATTCCTGTGGGTGTGGACCCCTTTTAAGTAGGATTTTCTGGTGTGGCTACTGTAGTTATGGTGTGACCCACCCCATTCAGTGTGGGTATTAATCCATTTACTGGAGTCCTTTATAAGTGAATGAAATTCAGACAGAGAGAAAGCCACAGAAGCAAAAATCGGAAAGCAACAAAACCCAGAAGAGAAGGGGAGACCACCAGATGCCACCATGTACCTTGCCATGTGTCAGACAACCCAAGGATTTCCAGTAGCCAGTCTTTGGGAAGAAAGCATCAGTCCTTGATTTGGACATTATCATGGATTCCAAACTGTAAGCTTGTAAGCTAATAAATTCTCATTGTTAAAGTCAACACATTTTATGGCATCTGCTTTCAGCAGCCTAGCAAACTAAAACAGATTTTCATACCAGAACAGTGGGTGCTGCTATTGCAAAAACCCAAAAATGTGCATCCCCGTGTACTAATATGCAAAACCAACAAGGTTTTGCAAGATCTGAATGAATGGAACCACTGCCAGGGATAGAAAAGGGACAGCTTGAAGGAAAAAGGCACAACCATGGAATCTGAAGCCTGGGCTGCAGACATCTTCTCAGGCCAAGAAAGCAGACCCACCCATATGTATGGAAAGGGTGAGTATGCCCCAGCAGCTGAAGAGGGCAGTTCTTTTACCCCACTGTTCAGGAAGAGTGTTACCACCCCAGTTTTCTCAGATGCCTGGGGGTTTGTGGAGAGTCTGGCTGCCATCCTGATGTTTGACAAGTTTGTAACCTTCACTCCAGTATTCAGGGAGAGCAGCACCCCAGTATGGAGGGAGAGAAAGGCCACTGTGAAAGCACTTTGGAAGGGTGGGGCTGTTGCTCCATCAGGTCTGGGGGACAAAACATCACTCTATAGATGACTCTTAGAACTTAAAATCAAATGAAGGGAGTGGATGTAGCTCAGTGGTTATGCACCTGCGTCCTATGTATGAGGTCCTGGGTTCAATCCCTGGTACCTCATTAAAAAAAAAAATCTAATGGAGTATCCTCTGCAGGGGTTTGGATTGTTTGGGACCTGTGACCCCTGTTTTCCTTCCAATTTCTCCCATCTGGAATGGAAATATTTATCCTATGTTTGTCCCTCCAGTGTATATTGGAAGCAGATAACTTATTTTCTAGGTTACATAGGCCCATAGATTGAGGGGAATTATGTCCCAAAACATACCACAATTATAATGGATTTTTATTTGAAAAGAATTTTTATGTCAATGTTACAAATTACTCAGTTAACACAAGATACTAACTACAATAGCAATAAATCTTTAGTCAGTGGTTACCCCCACTTTTTTTGTTCATTCTCCATTCTTGAGGTATTTGGGACAATGTCCACTCTGACTGCTTCAGGCCGAGAATGGACATAGATATTATGGGGCAGAGGAATGGGACTGTTTTGCTTGCAGTTGAAGATACTCCTTTCTTTTGGGATGGGGCTGGTCCATCTTCATTGTTTTATGAGTTGTCCAGGGCATGCCCAAAGAACTGAAGAGTAGCAGTTGGCTGCTTATCTCCTGGGTTTCAGGGCTCAACTGGCGTAGGAACAGTTTGAGGGCTTTAAATCTCTGAGAAATATACTTGAGAACTATATTGAAAATACAGGTTCAAATAAAGAAAGTAGAAGAATCATAATTAGGGGATTTATAAGTGGGTAGGACTATTTTAAGTTGTGCAAGTAGCTTTTCATATATTCCCAGATAGAGCCCACCAAGGTGGTGTTGATTTCATATGGCCACATGGCTTGCCTATGGTGTCTAGATGTCCCTAGGGCCCTCAGGAACATTTTTGTTTGAGGCTTTGTTTATTGTGGCAGTTTGTGAAGTCTGGCTGAGACCTGCATAAGTGTAATATACAGAATGACACCCCAACTCACTTTGAAATCTCTTAGCCATAAAAACTATATTTTATTTAATATTTCCCGCTTTTGATCAAGGTCTTTCTCCAAATTCATCACTGATTAACACTTGGTAATAAACCCTTAGCACCAGCAAGGCTCATCCCTGGAAGTCATGTCCCATGTGGCTGGGGAAGGTAGTGAGTTTATTTGCAGTTTGGCTTAGCTAGAAGCCACACTTGAGTAACAAGGAAGATTTTAGAGGTAACTCTTAGTCAACAATTATAATTAGGCTTAGTTTCATTATTACAGGAATAATGTTCTTAAATGTAAGCATTAAGATTGAAGGCTTGACTTATTAGCCTGTTTTCCTTTATTAGGAAAGGCTTTTATATACCAGAGCTGTTGACCATCTTATTTAAGAAAGTAGCAGGACTTTTGTTGTTAGCTACTGTGAGGCTCTCTATATATCCAGATAATATACCTATGGCAATAAGGAGATATTTATATCCCATAGAAATATGTAGATGTGTAATGTTTAAGATGTTTAAAAGGCCCTGTCTATTGAGACACCTGGCCATGCCAACCTTTACCTTCTTACCAAGGTTAAGCTAACTGACAGGTAGAACTTAATTTATATACTTGCTTTGCTTCTCTTGTAAAGTTCTTTTTTTTTTTTTTTTTTTTTTTTTTTTTTTTTTTTTTTTTTTTTTTTGAAGAGGAAGCTTTGACCTGCATCTGGGTGCATGTACTTACAGAGAAGCCTCAAAGTAAAAAAGTAGAACTTAAAAGGAAATTTGGTTGTGTCTGTAACATTATAAAAAACATTTTTCTAAGAATGAAAAATACAACATTCCCATAACTTGCCTATTGTTAACATAGCATTGGTGCGGTATCTTTGTTACAATTGATGCAAGAATATTAAAATGTTACTATTAACTATAGTCCATATTTTGCTTTAGGTGCATTTTCCCCCAAATACCACTCTATTATTAACACCTTATACTAGTTATGTACTTTTGTTTTAGCTCCTGAAAGGGCATTCTTATATTTGTAGTATTAATCACAGTCCTCGGCCAACAAAGTGTTCACTGTATTATGGAATCCCATGTTTTATCTTCTAGATTTCCTTTTAGTTACATATATGACCCAAAATCCCCTTTCAGCCATGCTCACACACATACTTCACTACTATCAATTACTCACAATAATGTGCTGTATCACATCTGTCCATTTCTAAACCGTTATAATCAACCTAATGATAAATTCTGCACAAATTATGCTTCAGATCCCCATTCTCTGTCCCCATTCTAACTCCTGGTAAGCTGTCTTCTAAATTCTACCTCTTTGAGTTTGCTTGTTATAACTGGTTTATATTAGTGAGATCACACAATATTAGTCCTTTTGTGTCTGGCTTACTTCACTCAACATAAGGTCCTCAAAGTTCATCCATGTTGTTGCATGAGTCAGTACTTCATTCCTTCTTACAGCTGAACAATATTCTATTGTGGTATATGTGTATACCACATTTTGTTTGATATTTGATTCTTTTAGTTGCTATTGTAAATAGAATTTTTAAAAAATCCTCCTCAGATTTCTCATTACCAGTGTAGAGAAGCACTACTGATTTTTGTGTGTTGCTCCTATATACCTCCACTTTGCTGCTTGTTTATTAGGTCTAGTAGCTTTGTTATAGATTTTTTGGGGGAACTTTCTGTATACAGAATCATGTTATCTACAAATAATGAAAGTTCTACTTCTTCCTTTCGAATTTGGATGCATTTTATTTCTTTTTCTTGCCTAATTTCTCTAGGAAGAACTTCTAACACAATGTTGAATAAGAGTACTGACAGTGGGCATCCTTGTCTTGTTCCTGATTAGAGGGAAAGATCTCGGTATTTCATCATTCAGTATGATGTTAGCTGTGGATTTTTCAGATATACCCACTATCATCATGAGGAAGTTTCCTTATATTCCTATATTTTGAAGTGTTTTTAATCACTAAAGAATGCTGGGTTATGTCAAATGCCTTTTCTGTGTTGATAGAGATAATCGTATGTATTTCTCCTTGGATTTATTAATGTGGTGTATTATATTAATTGATTTTCTAGTGTTGAACTACCCTTGCATTACTGGAATAAAACTGACTTGATCATGGTGTATAATTCACTTAATATATTGTTGGATTTGATTTGCAATTATTTTGCTGAGGATTTTTCCATCTAAATTAATTAGAGACATTGGTCTGTAATTTGCTTTTCTTGTAGCATCTTTATCTGCCTTTGGTATTAAGGTGATGTTGGCTTCATAGAATGGCAAATAATGTTCCCTTCTCTTCAATTTTTTGGAAGAGTTTAAGCAGGATTGGTATTAGTTCTTTTTGAAATGATTGGTAGAACTCACCTGTGAAGCCATCTGGTCCTGGGCTCTTCTTTTTTGAGGAGTTTTTTTAATGACTGATTCAATCTCTTTACTTGTGATTGGTATATTGAGGTCTTCTATTTCTTCTAGAGTCAGTGTAGGTTGTTTGTGTGTTTCTAGGAATTCATCCATTTCATCTAACTTGTCTAATATGTTGGAATACAGTTTTTCATAGTAACCCTTTATGATCTTTTTATTTCTGTGGTGTCAGTGATTATGTCCCCTCTAATTTCTTACTTTATTTATCTATATCTTCTCTTCTTTTCTTTGTTAGTTTAGCTAAGGGTTTGCCAATTTTATTAATCTTCTCAAAGAACCAACTTTTGGTTTTAATTCTATTTTTGTTCTCAATTTCATCTATTTCTGCTCTAATCTTTTTTATTTCTTTCCATCTTCTAGCTATTTCTAGTCATCTCTTATAAGACAATTTTTGTCCCCATGTGTCTTTTTTTTTAAAGATTTATTTTTTAAAATTTATTCCCTCCCACACACCTTGTTGTTTTTGTACTCGCTGTCTTGCTCTCTCTGTCCATTTGCTGTGTGCTCTCTGTGTCTGCTTGTCTTCTCTTCTTCCCGCCTTCTCTTTAGGAGGCACTGGGAACCAATCCTGGCACCTCCAATGTGGGACAGAGACACTCAATTGCTCGAACCACCTCAGCTCCCTGGTTTGTTGTGTCTCTCATTGTCTCTCCTCTTTGTCTCTTTTTGTTGTGCCAGCTCTCCACACAGGCCAGCTCGCTTTCACCACGAGGCCCTGGGAAACAACCTGGGACCTCCCATGTGGTAGACAGGAGCCCAATTACTTGAGCCACATCTGCTTCCCCCAACGTGTCTTGCTTATTTCACAGTCAGCGTAATATTTTCAAGGATCTTTCATGTTGTAGCATGTCTCATAACTTTATTTTTCCTCATGGCAAATAATATTACATTGTGTATGTGTGCCTCATTTTGTTCATACATTCATTTGTTGGTGGACATTTAGGCTGTTTCTAGCTTTCGACTATTGTGAATGATGCTGCTATAAACATTGGTGTACAAATATCTGTTTTCACTCTCTTTGGGTATATACCTAGCAGTGGGGTTGCCAATTTAAATGGTAATTTTATATTTTACATTTAAATATTTATTTAAATATTTTCTACTTAACTTTTTGAGGAATTCCATGTTGCTTTCCACACTGGTTGCACCATTTTACATTCTGTCCACTGACCTAGTTTGTCTATCTTTGTTCCAGTACCACCCCATTTTGATAACTGTGGTTTTGTAATATATTTTGAAATCAGAAATTGTCAGTCTTCCATCCCTCTTCTTTTTCAATATTGTTTTGGCTATTCAGGACCCCTTGCAGTTCCATATAAAGTTGAGGATAGATTTTCCATTTCTGCAAAAAAGGCTGCTCAAATTTTAACAATGATTGCATTGATTGCTTTGGGTAATATTGACATATAATCAATGTTAACTATTCCAATGCAGGAACATGGATTATATTACCATACATATAGTTCTTCTTTAATTTTTTGCAGCACTGTTTTTTTTTCAGTATACCTGTCTTTTGTGTTCTTAGTTATATTTATTTCTAGATTATCTTTCTTTTAGATGGTATTGTTAATAAAATTATTTTCTTAATTTCCTCTTTGGATTGTTCATGACTAGAGTATAGAAATACAACTTTTTTTGTGTGTTAATCTTGAACCCTGCCACTTTGCTGAGTTAATTTATTAGCTCTAATAGTTTTCTTGTGGATTCCTTTGTGTTTTCTATATATTTCAATTCATGTCATCTGCAAACAGAGATAATTTTATGTCTTCCTTTCCAATATGGATGGATGCCTTTTATTAATTTTTTATATATAAATATTCTGGCAAAAACTTCTAGTACATTATTGAATAGCAGTGGTAAAAGTGGGCATCCTTGTCTCATTCCTGATTTTAAGGAGTAAGCGTCAGTCTTTCACACTGAATATGAAATTTGCTGTAGGTTTTTAATAAGTGGACTTTATCATGTTGAGAAAGTTCCCTTCAATTTCTACTTTCCTGCCTGTTTTTATTAAGAAAGGGTGTTGGGTTTTGTCAACTGCCTTTTCAGCACCTATTGAGATTATCATGATTTTTCCCCCTCTTCAGTCTATTTATGTAGTGTTTTACACTAATTCAGGGGTTCTTAACAAGGGGTCCATGAGCTTGAATTGAAATTCAAAAAACCGTTATTCTTGTAGGGATGCGTTGGTGTGGGTGTGATATATTTATTAATAATACACATTATAGTGTGGACTTAGTAAGGAGTCTGTGGTTTTCACCTGACTGGCAAAGGAGTCCATGGAACAAAAATGGTTAAGAGCCCCTGCACTAATTGATTTTTGTATATTGAACCACTCTTACATTCGTTGGATGTATTCCACTTTGTTATGATGTATAATCTTTATAATATGCCATTGAATTTTGCTTGCTAGCATTTTGTTAACAATTTTGGCATATTTATTCATAAGGGAAATTAGTCTGTAATTTTATTTCTTGTGATGTCTTTACCAGGTTTTAGTATCAGAGTAACGCTGGCCTTATAAAATGAATTAGGAAGTGTTCCCTTCTTCAATTCTTTGGAAGATTTTGAGCAGGGTTGGAATTAATTCTTTAAATGTTTGGTAGAATTCACCATTGTAGCCAATTGGTGCTGGATTTTCTTTGGTGAAAGGTTTTTGATTATTGATTCAACCACAGATTTTTCTATTTATTCTTGAGTCAATGTGGGTTATTGATGGATTTCTAGGATTTTTTCCATTTCTTCTAGATGTCTAGTTTGTGCATATTTGTTCATAATAGTCTCTTATAATCCTTTTTATTTCTGTAATGTCAATAGTGATATCACCATTTTCCTTTCTAGTTTTAGTTATTTGTATCTTTTCGCTTTTTTTGTCAGTTTAGCTAAAAGTTTGTCAACTTTATTGATTTTTCAAAGAACCAACTATTTGTTTTGTTATTCTCGAATTTTTTTTATCCAGTAATTCATTTATCTCTGCTCTAATGTTAATTATTTCTTTTTTTCTGCTAACCATGGACTTACTTTCCTCTTGATGTTTTAGTTCCTCAAGATGTAAAGTTAGGTTATTAATTTGAAATCTTACTTCTTTTTTAATATAACCATTTGTCTTAGTTTGCTACAGGGCCCCTGATACAAAGTACCAGAAATGGGTTGGCTTTTATAATGGGGAATTTGTTAGGGTAAAAACTTATAGTTCTGAAGTCATGAAATGTCCAAATCAAAGAGATACTTTCTCACCAAAGTCAGCTACTGGTTATCTTAGTGTCCTGGGAAGGTGGTGGTAAATTTCTCTAGAGGTCCCTGTCGTCCCCTCCATAATCTACTGTCTCCTGGAACTCAGCTGTGGGCAACCAGGCACAGAGCTTGTCTCTTACAGGACTTCCTCTCTCAGTCATCAGCTGCTCCACTTTCTTCCTAAGTTTGGCTGTGGGCTATCAGGCATATGGCTCATCTCTTTGGCCTTGAGCTACTCTGTGGGTCCAGTCTCTTGGGGGCTTCATGCTTAAGCTTTGGCTGCTAGAAATCCTTGAGTCCTCTCTTACATTGCAGGATAAAAAATGGAAGCTTCCTTACCCTGTGTGTCTCTGTTTATATCAAACTCAGAAAGAGGTGGGAGACCCAAGCTGGCTTATACCTCACTGATGTAGTCCAATCAAAAACCCTAGATCGATCTTATCAGGATATCTAATCAAAGTCCCCTTAACTGAATTTAATGCAGTCAAAGCACCCCACACCCACAGGATTGGTTTAGTTCAAGAACATAATCTTTTTCAACTGTCACAGCTTCATAGCTATAAATTTCCCTTTGAGCACTGTCTTCACTGTATCCCATTGGTTTTGCAATGTTCTGTCTTTGTTTTCATTTGTCTCTAAGTATGTTCTAATTTACCTTATAATTTATTCTTTAACCCATTTTTGCTTAAGAGTATGCAGTTTAGTTTTCACATATTTCACATATTAAATTTTCCAGTTTTCTTTCCGTTGTTGAGATCTAACTTCATTATATTGTGTTCAGAGAGGTTACTTTTCATTATTTCAGTATTTTTAAATGTACCAAGACTTCTTTCATGCCCTGACATAATGATCTATCCTAGAGAATGATTTGTGTGGAAAATAATGTATGTTCTGCAGATATTGGGTGAAGTGTTCTATATTTGTTAGTTAGATCTAGTTGGTTTATAGTGTTGTTCAGGTCCTCTGTTTCCTTACTGATCATCTGTTTAGATGTTCTATCCAGTATTGAAATCTTAAACTATTATTGTAGAACTATTTATTTCTCCCTTAATTTCTGTTAATGTTTGCTTCATATATTTTGTCACTTTGTTGTCAGGTGCATATATGTTTATAATTACTACATCTTATTTGATCCTTTTATCAATATATAATGTCCTTCATTGTCTCATAACAGCTTTTGCTTTAAAGTCTATTTTTATGATATATATAGCTTTCCCATACTCTTTGATTAC
>PVKH010021414.1:0-14352 GCA_004027955.1 Chaetophractus vellerosus | reverse complement strand
TTAAAATTATTTGCTTTGCTTTTTCAAATACATATTAATCTTTAAGGAATTCCCATAGCTCTACCAGTATTCCTGAGAGTTCTAATATATGTGCACATGCACTTTAATGTGTTAAAGCTTCTAAATACATTAGTCATAAAACCACATAAATAAAAAGCAATGGTTTATTACAAGATAAAAGAAATTTTAGAATATATACTATCAATTTCCTCACTATTATCTAAAGCAAAGGTTCTCAAATTTGAGCAGGCATCAGAATCAACTGGAGGGCTTGTTAAAACACTGATTGCTGTGCCCAGCTCCAGAGTTTTTGTCTCAATAGGTTGGGATATGGCCTGAGAATTAGTACTTCTAAAAGTTTCCGAGTGATACTTACGCTGGCGGTCTGCGATCCACACATTGAGAACCATTGATTTGGTAGAAGACTATTACATGTAGTTAGGAACACGGCCTCCAGGACCAAACTGAAGGGGTTTGCTGCTTATTAGCTATGTAATGGGCAAGTCATAGGCTCTTAGTTTCTTCATCTATAAAATGAATAATAAAAGTACCTACTGTCAAAAGTTGCTGCAAGGTTACGTGTATTAGTGAGTGGAAAGCACCTACAAAGAGCAGCCAGTTTCAAATATTTTAAGTGAAGAAGACATTTCAATTGCTCACTATGTGGAAGGAATGCAGATTATGACTGTTTTGAAAGAGTAAAAATAAAACTAATATTCTGTATTAGTATTTTGAGTAGAGGTAAAGTATACTTTAGTTTAGAATTAAAATATTTTAGAGATAGAAGGACTCTAATCCAAAAACTTATTTATAATCTGAGAACCTCAGAATTAAGGAGACGACAGTGATTTGTCAGTCTTGTGTGAGACAAAAATTGACCTGGGACTGAAACTCATGTCTTCAAAGAATCCAATATACTTTCCACTAAATCGGTGCATTTTGATCTTTCATGTATATATAAATCACCCGAGGAGTGTCTTTAAAAAGTTTCCACCTGAGTTCTGCCTACAAAGATTATGATTGTCTTCTTACTGCAAAAGAAACCTGATTTTCCCTTGGGGGTATGCTTCTCCTTCAGCCCTCCCAAATGGAGGGTACTTATTTTCTTCCCCAACCCTCATATTGCTGTGTCTGAGATGAGAAGAGGTGTCAACCATTTTCACTCGCCCTTCCTAAAAAAATTTTTTTTTGAATTACATTTCATGAGATTTTATTTCCTACTACCCTTAATTGTTGCTATAATGTATTAATCACCAGAACATTTTTCTTCCTTGCTCGAAAGATTTGGCTTCTGGCTCAACATCACCTTCCTCAGTCCTTCCACTGAAATTATTCTTGGTGATTTCAAAATAGCCACAAATGATCCTTCCAAACCCAATCATCTTTGTCCCCTAAATTTCATTTTTCCATGTATCCTTCCTCCATCTTACTTCAGCCACTCACTTCCACCAGCCTAGACATTGTCATTTTTCAATAATTTCAATTATTCCATTATTTCAGTTTTAAGTATCCTAGGCTCTGACCAACTCACTCCTTCTAACGACCCATCTCTATCAATTTTTCAATCCATTTATTCTACTATTGCTTTTTTGACCCTCAGCCTCCTTACCCAGTTTCTATTATTTGGTTAGTCATTATTATTACAACCTTACATTCTAATTTCAACTCCCTTGTCCCTTTCTTGCATCTTCTGATGAACTTGGACAATCCTAGTTAAATCACCTCTTCTGTGTAAACAAACATCGCCAAGAATAAATGATTCCTGCCTTATCAAAGTTATTTCCTCCATTTGGCAAAAGAAATCCATCTGCCATTGCTTAGTGTATAAAAGGACATCACTCTTACAATTCTTCTTTTCTCACCTACGTTATCAGTTATCTGTACTCTACTGGATTAGCATTTTATCACCTTAAAGATATCTACTCTTGACCTCTCTTCCTCTACCAGGTACCCCCATTTATTTGCTTCCCTCAGTAGAAAACCACCTTGAAGATTTTGTCAATACTCTCTGCCTCCAATTCCTTATGACCCATTCTGTCTTGAAATCATGCTAATCGGTCTTCCTCTGTGACCACTGTAACAAAACCCAGTGGTCCATGGTCAGTTGTCTTCATCACCAGTTCTGCACCATTTGCTCAGCTGGATTGTCCCTTCTTCACTTGCCTTGTAGGACATCCCAATATCTCAGTTTTCCTCCTCCCTAACTTTTGATCTTCCTTTGTCTCCTTTGCCAAAAATTTCCTCTCCTCCCTAGTCTCTTGGGACTCAGTCTTTAGTCTGATTCTCTTCTGCATGTATACTAACTCCCTCAATGATAACATTCAATCTCATAGTTCTAAATATCATTTATATTCTGACAATTCTCAGAATTGGGGAGTAAAGGGGAGCAACAGGAAGGGGAATTCCTCCCACTCAGAATGCTCACCCACTGTGTGTCTGACAGAAAGCCCAGGACCTGGTCACCTTCCCAGGAAAGTGGAAGACTCAAGCCCTCTTCTTTCTGTTCTTTGGCTTGTAAATTTAACCCAATAAAACCGGTTACTTAACCCACACTGTATAATATGTCAGATAGTGACCACAAAAAGGCCCACCTTGCACAACTCTTTCAATAGTACACTTGGGCATGTCTAATTTCCAATATCTGGTCTTACAGCAAGCACCTTGTCCTCTGAACAAGTTTTCAGAAGGTACCACCTCGTTTCCCACTGCCAATTCACTTATGGTGCAGATATGTAGTTCGTATGGTTTTATAGACCTGAATTCATATAAATAACTATGCTATGTTATGTTATGTTATGTTATGTTATGTTATGTTATGTTATGTTATGTTATGTTATGTTATGTTATTATCTCATCAGCCTTAAACTCCATTTCTCTGCTATCCATGTTAGCTATTTCCAGTTTGGAAACTGATCTCTGAAAGAAAAAGAGATAACAGAAGTTAGATTGTTTTGCTTTCTTATTGTATCAGATAATATTATTCTTTCTGCCCATGTATAGAAATCCTCTAATACTTATTTTCTTATTCTGTGCATGATTTAAAACCTATTTTACTTTCTTATTATGCTGTGGAGTATTTCAAACTACAATTACCTGTTATATGACAAATTTATTTTTACAATGAAATTTTTAACTGATTTGTATAAATGCTATTTAAGTAACTTTATTCAAAAGTGTGCCTAATCCTTAGTCATTGAAACATAAAAATCAGAGAAGTGTTTTCATTTGCCATGGAGTGTTACTTCCCAAGCAGAAAAATGCTGCTTCTGTTTATGAAGCTGGAAAACATAACCTTATATAGCCCATAAATATTCATGTATAGTAAAATTTTATTTTACACTCAGAATTATCTACCTATAATAGTTTTTTAATGGTTCTACATATTCTAGTCATTAGAAATGAAATAATATTTTCCTATCAGAAAATTCTGGGAATGTATTCAAGAAAGCATTAAAGAGAATTCTGATGAGTTGTTTTTGTTGTTTATCCATCCAAACTCCTTTCCCTTTCTTTTTATTACATACTCTGCTGTTGTGGAGAACCAGTACTGGCCTTAGTTTCCCTAAAAAGTCTCCAGAGATATTCTCAAATTTGAGGGATCTTTCCCTCACTTAATTTCCTATGAGAGTAAGTTGGCATTTAGTACCTGTCTTGTGATATATTCTTACAGGTTCTATAGTTTCTTGGAAATTATTTATAATTTTTTCAAAAGCTAGGGCCATGTTTTGTATCTTTTCTCATCCTAGAAAATTAATGAGTGAACTAAACATAAATAGGCACTTAAATATGTGGTTTAGACCAAGGCCCATATGGATCTCCCTGAAAACAAACAAACAAAAAAAAGGAGAAATAAGATAAGATAAAGGATAGATTGATTGTATTTCAAAAAACTGTAAGAAATTGAGCCAATTTCAACTCTACTGTCATTTACAGAAGGGAAAAAAAGAACATAAAACTGAGCATTGGGAAAACTAAACAGACAAATTTATCTTTGCTTTTCATTTTATAAACTTGGATATGTAATGCACTGTCACCCAGTGGCAAACTTTCACATCAAATGAAATGATGGTGAAAATAGTCAAAAAACTAACTATTAAGGATCTTTGTCTGAGAATTTTATACTTCATTTAAAAATACATGAGGAAAGATGAAAATTGTAGGAAATTTTGGACCAACGGAGTAGATAACTATCCCAGATTAAATAAACAAGTTGTAAAGAACAAAACAAAAATTATTTATAACATTTATGAGATAATTGGAAATTTGAATGTTGACTGGATATGTAAATGTTGACTGGATAATGAATGTTCATTTTTAGATGTGATAACCATGCTATCTTTATGCTTTAAAATAAGAGTCCTTATATTTTGGAAAAATATTTTCTAATAAAATGATATGATGTTTCAAAGTAACATGAGGAATGGAGGGAGAGAAGTTGGAGTTATATATGAAGTAATTTTGTAAAACAAGTTTGGCTATAAATTGATAATTTTCTAAACTGCGTTATGATTCCAGGGGACTCATTATACAATTCTGTCTACTGTTGTGCATGTTGGAAATTTTCTGCCACAAAACCTTTTAAATAAAGTATCTTTCCAAGAGATATGTGCCCACTGACTATAGAACATGAACAATAAAAACTAAGAAACTTCTTCATAAATAATTTAGCAGAAATCAGCAAGTTAAGCCATAGAATAGAAGAAGAATTTGTAATCTGCTTATCCCTGCCTCATTTGCCTTATACAATAACCTGTGGAGAAATCAATTAAACCTTCTTAAGCCCAAGTAATTAAAAGTGTTGAAATTTCTTTTGAGGATCATGTTTGTATCAAATTATCAAACTTGCATTGATTTATAAAGGAGATTGTTAGTAAACAAATACAAAGCATGAGTTGACAAGACAATTTTTAGTAAAACTGGGCTGAACACAAATTGATAGTTTTCTCTCTTTCTCTTACTCATGCACACACTGGATATCAACTGGCTATTGAGCTTCCTATTATGTTTTCTAACCTTTGGAAAAAAGAGCATGGGATTTACTGTCTTGTTGCTAGGTTTTCAGCAACAATTAGAGTTTTGGTTACACTTTTTTCCCTACTCTGACTTGAGCCCTTTAGAAAATTAATTCAGTTTCTTAGCAACCCAGATGAGTAAAACATGAATATACTTTGGGTTCTTTTGTAAAGCAAAGGACAAATGTGTCCGTTATAAACTGTTTGCTTAGCCTCTCTTGGCTTTGCAGAAAGGATTTCCTGGAGCATATTGCCTCAGAAGTTTTTACCAAAAGTCCTCAGTTTTAAATGGTAGGTAAATTTATCAATTTCCCAATGGATATTCCTGCTTTTGTTTTTATTTTGAATCTTCTATTCTGCAATCTGAATTTGGAATTTATGTGCGTTACATGTTAAGATAATGTTAAGATATGAGATGGATTCATTTATGACAAGTGATTTCTTTATATATAATTTTATAAAAGGGAAAGTCGTGCCAAATATATTAAGAAGAAGACTGCAAAAGTGGAATAAATGGCTGAATTTCTCTTTTTAAATGTTTACAAATGTGCATGAATTTGTGATCTAAGAAAGGCACTGTGATATTAATAGTAGACTACAATGATTTTTAAATTATATCTATTTATCTCTATCTAATCCATCTATCTCTCTATCCATCTCCCAAAATATTTCTTACAAAATTAGACTCATTTATTTAAACTGACAAAAATGTATTTTGCATATATTCACTATGCAAATAAAGGCACTTCTTTTAAATCAGAAAATTATATAAGCAGATAAAAAACATTTTGTGCCTTTTCAGCAGAGAAACCTTGAGGGAGAAACTTAAAGGGGTTTTTAGATACAGCTTTCCAAAAGGGAAGTATTTGTAATATTCTGAATTTGACCAACATGGAATTCATATTATTCCTATTATAGTTGAATCATAATAAAACTAATTTTGAAATGCTTAAAAAATGATTGAATAACAGCAACCTAAACCATGCAGAAGCAGAAGGGTTTGTAGAGATAGAAATCCTTGTACTGATGAATTTATAATCTAATTTGGGGGAAGACGTGAAAAGTAATTAACTGTAATAACAGTAGGAGTTCTGTTACCTAACCAAAATGTGGGTTCAAATTCCATTGTCAGATTTAGAAGGAAAAAGATAAATCCTAACATGGACATCTGGGAATGCTTTCAGTGGAGGCAACATTTAAACTGATCCTTGAAGGATATGTATAATTTCAGAGATAGAGAATAACTGTGTTTATGTAGTGCAAATTAAGCCAGTCTTTTATTACCAATGAGACACCTTGGCTAAAATATAGCTTCTATAAATGACAACATTTACCACTGAAGCTTGGGCTCAGAGAGAATATTGTTAGTTTTTTTTTCTTAATTTCTCAACCAGGTAACTTATAACTCCGTATTTCTCTAGACCTTAGTTTTTTCCATATGAAGTGGAGATTACGATGTGATAACGCCACCATGGGCTTTAGTCATTCAGATAGACTATCCAGTAGGCTTATTTCTGCTTGTGTAACTAGGGTCTGCAAAGACACATGCTAAACTACGATTCATATACTATAGAAGCCTCATTTTACATACATAATATTCAAAAGCGTAATATGTAGTAATAAGTTGATAATATGAGGACAAAATGAAGAGCAATATAGAATTGAAGAGAATCCATTCCCATTTTGCATCTGATAGAGTAATAATTGGCAATCAGGAAGTGCTGAGAGATAGAGCTGTAGAAAGAGACAGGAGCATCAGTGGTGGCCAGGTGCCTGATGAGCAGGGCTCCACTCCCAGCTGCCCATGTAACAGAGGTCTCGACCACCTCTTCATTCTGGAACCACAACCTCTTAGTCTTAAGGCTTTTTCACTCTTACTGCAATGATATCTGTCTTTTATGTCAATTAGTCTTCCAATGACTTGAACTTGACCTAATCTTATTCTCCTGGTTATCATCCTCCTGGCATCAATTTATTTACAACTATACTTCCTGGTAAGACACTCCACCATCTCACAGATACCCTCAACCTAAGCATCTTTTCAGTGCAACAGATTACAAAACCCTGACTCTGAATATAAATGTGTGCTTCCTCTATTCATGTAAGCAGGTTTCTCAGCCCTCTATATGTATGAATATTCATGGTTTGGGGCCAAAGTTGAGCCTTCAGTTCTCCACAAAAATATTAAAGTAGGTTTTCACAGGAATATGGAAGAGTCATGGGTGAGATAGCAGTTTTATCAAAAATAGGCAGGTATCTAGGGAAAATTGCCCTCCACCAAGGGCCTGGAACCTTACTTTCATCAACTATCAGAGCGGGAGTGAGTTTGAGTGAGTCACAGATGAATTCACACTAAGGAGGGTCAGTGGAGTCAAATGTGAGAAACAAAATTACTGATTTGTTAAATTTGCATGAAAAATAAACCAAAAGAACTCCTGTGCTCTTCCTAACCCATTATCTACCACTAAAGTATTCTATGTGTAAAGCCAATTTATAACCTGAAAGTGGTTTGGAGAACATAAAGTTATAATGAAAAGAGTCAAGTATGTGGTTCATGTTAAAAGTCATTGGGTTATTGATAAGAACAGATACTACACTTGATCTTAGCCAAAAGGCCGAGAAGTGATGAAAAGTCATTGGGTTATGAGAACTTACACATCAATCTCTTAAATACAGATAGATATGACAAAGGATATAAAAGCATCAAATACAAGCCAGACTTGTATTTCCCCTGGAAGAAAATCATAGTGAATTATTTAGAAATTTTAATATCCTCAATTAAGTAACTGCTATAGTCTTGTTCTTTCTTCTTCCCTTAAAAAAGTTTGTCTTTTATGCATATTGAATTTTATCCAATAGACTTGATTTAATGGATAATTCTTACTTTCCTTCAAAGCACTAACATTATTTCAGCAAAAGATCCCTAGCACTTGAAAGCTTATGTCAATGTCATCAGCACATGCTGATTCTTACTTCCGATAGATTTTGTATCCTCATCTTTATTGCTCACTGGGAATTTAATATTGTGGACCATATACTTTTTCTGGAAATACTGTTATCTACAGTTATTGAATATTCTATGTTTGGGTGCTCCTTTTTCCTATCCCCATTTACAAAAATGTCACTAACACCTCTTTCTCCACTATTGCTTTGAAACCTAATATTTTCTTAAGATTCTACACTTTTTTTTCCCTTAAATTATATAATTTTTTTTTAAAGATTTATTTATTTTATTACATATCTCCCCTTCCCCCCGCTGCGGCGACGCGCCGAGAGTGGTCACTGCGCAGGCGCGGCTTTCCCCGCTTGTGGGCGGTCTCTGCGTCCGTTCACGGCCGGCGCTTTCTTCAGTTCCCGGGTGGCTGGCTGCGCTCCATCCGCGGGCGACCTGCCCTGCCCGTGGCGGCTCTTGCCCTGACCGTGGCAGCTTCTTGCCCTGCCCACGGCGGCTCTGGCCCGCCCATGGCGGCTTGCCATTCTCAAGGCGGTCTGCCCGCTAGGAGAGGTCCCCGGGAATCGAACCCAGGGCCTCCCATGTGGTATGCCGGTGCCCTATCCACTGGGCTATCGAGCCGGCCCCAAATTATATAATTTCACCCAAACTCATGGCTTCAACTAACACTGATATGTGGATGACTTCCAAACATACATCTCCAATCCAGAATTCTCTCTCTCTCTTATTTTTATTTTTTTAATTTTTTTTAGGTACTGGGACCGGGGATTGAACCTGGGTCCCAGTATGTGTGAAGCCAGCACTCAACCACTGAGGCACTTTGACTCCCCTGAGTTGGTATTTTTGTTTGCTTTTTGTTTGTTTGAGGTTTTTTTGTTTTGTTTTTAGGAGGCACCAGAAGCCAAACCTAGGATCTCCCATGTGGGAAGCAGGCACTCAACCACTTGAGCCACATCCACTCCCCCAGAATTCTCTTTTTATTCCACACTGTAGCAGATTAGATTATTGTTCAGTGAATAGTCACACTTTCACACACACCCCAGATCTAGGAAGGAGTAGAGTTCCTTGCCCTATTGAGTTTGCACTTCATCATTGTTGAGTAGAATATAGGTGGAAGTGACAGGGTGCCAGTTCCAAGTCTAAGCCTTAAAATGCACTAGATGGTTCTGTTCATACTTTTGGGTGTGCTGATCTCTATCATGGATTGAATAACATATTGCAGGTAAACTATCTCTCGTCTGCACACCAAAATGATACACATAGAAAAAAAATAAGACCTATGAACATGAGAAAGGTTATTTTAAGGCATTCAGTGGCTTAAGCATATTTTAAGCACATCCTGCACATTGCTATATACATTGATCTTTCTGAAATACACATACAATTCCAATTTAAAAAAACATAGTAATCATTTCTCCATTTAAAATTCATCAGTGGCTCCCTATTGCTATAAAATAAATTTAAAACTCCTTAGCGTGACATGTAAGGCCTTTGCTAATATTACTGCAACTGATTTTTCTAGCTTTATCCATTCCATTGCCTCCTCACATACACAATACTAAGATTCTGCCATACTGTGCTTTTCTAAATATGTCATAGTCCTTATTTTATAAAAGATAAAAATAGTTCTATTCGAATTTGAAAATGATCCATCACCTTAATTTTCAAAATAGTTTTATAAAGTTTCAATTTGTACTACATCTGTAAAGTATTTTCCCTTCATTCACAACTTGGCCTTATCGAATATATCAATATTTAGAATTTTTAAAATACTCTATTTTGATATTATTATTATCAAGTAACCAAAATTCTGGCATAAGACAAGGAAATTCATCCCAACCAGAGGTCCTTACCATCTAGGAACCAGCTTTACTATACTATTTCCATTTAGAAAAATCTATTTTAATTGGTATGGTGGTCCGAAGCTTTATGTACCCTAGAAAAACATGTTCTTAGATTTCATCCATTTTTATGTATGTAAAGCTATTGTAAATAGAACTTTTGATGAGGCTACTTCAGTTAAGGTGTGACCCACCTTAATCAGGATGTGTTTTGATCTTATTACTGGAGTCCTTTATAAGAGAGTGGAATTCAGACAGCAAGAGAGAGAGAAGCCCACAGGAAGGAAAAAACTGAAACAGAACCAGTTAGAGAAGGAAGAGACCAGGAGATGCTGCCATGTGCTTTGCCACATGACAAGCTAAGGGCCAACGGTCACAAGCATCCAGAATGCCACTCTCTTGAGGGGAAAGCTCCACCTTGATGATACCTTGACTTGGACATTTTCTCAGCTTCAAAGCTGTGAGCTAATCAATTCCCATTGTTTAAGCCAGACCATTTCATGGTATTAGTTTGAGCATCTAGGAAGCTAAAACGTTTAGCAATGATCCTTCTTTCCAAGGAGATTTCAGCTTGCTTGATATCATCATCATTTGAAAGGACAAAGTCATCAAATCACAGAAGTATGCCAACAATTTTCATGTCACTTTTCAGAAAAAAAGCAAATGCATGATTCTTATTCACAGGTTCCAATAGTAGTCACTACAATGCACTCATGATGGTTTAGACCACTATAGACTTCCCAGAAATAAATAGCTTATGATAAGTTTTACACTCTCTGTGCTTTTGCTGAAATGTCATTTCCTTCCTTCAGCATCTGGAATATTTCTGGTTATCATTCAAGATCAGTCCATATGACAACTTTACTTCTGATGTAACTTCTATTTCCCTGTTAAAGCTAGCAGACTGTTCTCCTTGCTTCTCATAACACAACTGTAATACATATCACATTCCATAGACTTTTGGTTTTCATGTTTGTCTCCCAAGTGATTTCCCATTTATTCAAAAGCATGGGCTTCAAGTAAGTAATTTTGAATCCCCCGCCCCTAACACAGCAACTGCTAATAAAGGTTCTCAATAAATATTTGAAGCAGCAATGAATATCCTTCCCTTCCTTCCCCAAACACCTGCTGTCATTTCTGAACTTTTCTCTCCTTCATGAATCTTTCAGAGTTTATCCTTGCCTGGAGAGAAAATATTCAACAATCATTGCCAAAGTGACAAATTTTGCCAATTTCCACATCTCTTGCAGATTAATATATGTGAAAAATTTCTCCACATAATGTACCTTGAGTCTCAAAGAAGCAGGAGGTATTTATATTGTGAACAAGATCCCAATTCCAAACA
Organism: Chaetophractus vellerosus; assembly: GCA_004027955.1. NCBI lineage: Eukaryota > Metazoa > Chordata > Mammalia > Cingulata > Chlamyphoridae > Chaetophractus > Chaetophractus vellerosus. Next base: position 3,201 of record PVKH010021414.1, on the reverse strand, counting down.
GAAAAAAAATGTAATACCATCTTCACAATCTGACCTGAAAGCTAATATATGGGAAATAAAGCCTCCTGATTTCAGTTATAAACTGTATACATCTTTGAGACGTCCAGAAAATCCATCAAGAAACATTAAAGAAGTACAAAGGAGGAAGAGAAACAATTTTACAGAAACAATACTTCATCTGCCCAGTGTAAGGAATCATCCCAAGAAGGCCACGTCTCCTAAGTTTGTAACCACATTTCCACGACTGGATTCACACAAAGCAAAGATTATGTTTGTGGAGAGTGAAAAACATCCAAGTGGTATATACCTCAATCCAAAACCACATGACTTCAGACAGGTACAAAAGAATATGTGACTCTAAATAACTTAAAATAAATAAAGGGAAATATATATTATTTTGTTCATTTCTTACTATTTCATGAGCAGGAAAAGACAAGTAGGAGGTAAAATGTCATATTTATAATGCTGTATCTTTATATCTCATGGAACAATACTATTCAGATTTTGAAATAAATGCCAGAGGAGAGAGGTAAGACTCCGGTTAATATTTCTGAAGAGTTTTGATATGCCAAGTGGAGTGTCCAACTCTGGGATGTGCTTGCTTAGGTTTGAGGAACAGTGAGGCTTTAGATATGACTGAAGAACAGACCTCAGGTGTTAGGAGTTTACAGTCTATTTCAATTCATGAAACAATGGGTGAATGAATGAAAATTGTCAAAGAAAGATATATTATTTTAAAAGTCATTCTGATGATTAAAAATTTCAGAAATACCTAGGCAAAATTAAAGGGGGGAAGTATGTATTTAAGGAGATACAATTGAGGTCAAAATAAAATTCCACTAATACATGAAGATAATTTATACTTAGGTCTATAATACAGCACATAAATATGATTCTTCTATTTCCTAGGCAAAGAGAGAAATAATAGGGTAAGTAGTACAAAAAAAAAAGGCAGTAAGAAGAAATAGTAGATTTATTCCAGTGTTGATATATAGGATCACAATTAAGAGCCTGGTCTCTGGGGGCAGATTATTCCTATGCTCCTACTTTTTAATAATTTGGGACTAGTTTCCTTATTTGTAACATGAGATAATAATATGTTTTATTTTAAGTGGTCATTTTAAGTAGTCAAGGAGACAGTATATGCAAAATACTTAGATTCTGGAGTATTGAGGTATTCAATAAATACAAGCTCGAATGAGCTATTAGGATGAAAGCTGGGAAGCCACGGTCCATAACTTCCTTTATTTGTACAGGGCATTTAAACACTTTTATTCATAGTAAATAAAATAAGGAATGGGGGGACTTTTTTATTTTAGCTGAATTAATTGTTTTTTTAATAAATAAGAGTGAATTGGTGGCAACATGTTATAAGTTACTCAACCACCATGTATCAGTATTGTAACAAATTGAATGTCAACTGAAAGATTTTGAGTCATTGTATTTGACTAAACAGTGAAAAATCTTGTAAGTATTAGAGTGCTTCTTTGAGATTTTTAATATTTTCCCGTCTGTGGCAGGACATAGAGTCACTCAGTGAGAAGAAACCTTGTCTAACTTCTGTTGGTTCCCCCTAGTTCCCTGCTTTTGTGCCCGCATTGATTCAGCTTCAGAATGGAGCCATTTGTGATGTTTCATTTGATCAATTTCTGAAAATATGCAAATACTATTTCAGTTCAAATTGGTCCATTTAAAGCAGCTTAAAAACTATTTTGTGTTACAGCTTACTAAGAAAACCTCAATAGTCACTTTCTATTCCAGGCTTGGAAAATTACTTTAGCTTTGTTTAATATTTTTGCTTTGAACCTGAAATAAGTTTAGCTTCAGAAATGTAATACCTAACTCTATGTGCATTTAAGGTTGTTACCCAATTTTGAATATATTCCCTTAATTTCACCCTGTTTAAAATATTATTTCTGATTTATTCACCCAAGAGTAATTGAAGTACTCATTTCCACCATAATATTATATGAATTACTATACACAATCATATGCAAGTTGTAAATGCCAAAAGATCCTCAGACTTGCATTTTGCCAATGATATATTTAATATTGGGTAAAAACAAATTACAACTACAATGTCATCACAAAGAGACAATATTGATTTGTAAAAATGCAATCTCTTTACATATCTAGTACCAAGCTGACTTACCAAAATTTGTGACAACTTATGAACGAGACCCTTTCGACATAAAATTTAAGTCACAACACTTAAGTACAGGTAAGCAACTGTCCTAATGTTACCTATATTGAAAAAACTTAACTTCTCCATTTTATATTATTAATAACACTTGCAAAGGCATATAACGAAAACGGTATTTTTAAATTTGTCACATTTAATAATATGGTAAATTTGTTAAATGTCAAATTAGTTACTGGCAACAATCCATTTACTTTGTTATTGATAACTTTTCATGTATTAAGATTGTGTTTGTAAGTCAATGTGTCCTGTTTAGAGAGAATATAGAGTGTAGTGTTCAGAGGTATAGAGTCTGGAGCCAGATTTCTTAGTTTTGAATTTTGGCTTCATTGCCAAGGTCACCTGAAATGTCTATCCTTCCATTTTCTCAGCTGTAAAATGGGGATGATAGTAATCAAAACTACATCATAAGATTGTTGTGAGTATTAAATCAGTTAATACCATATTTAAAGCACTTAATAATTATATGTAAAGCACAGCTGTCTGGCACATGATGATATGCATATGTGTATATATATGCTATTATTATTATGGTATTAATTGAATAGTGTCTCTACAGGGTTAATTTGTATTATCCCAAATTCATTATTAGGACAAGCGTGAATAATACATTCAAGCTATATTTGCATAATATATTTACATATTAATTATAAACAAAATACTAAGATGTTAACAGTGATTATTCCTGAATAGTGATATAATGGTTGAATTTTATTTTCTTCTCTTCAAAATAAGAATCAATAATTTTATAACAGGAAGACTAAGATAGTTTATTTACAAATAACATTCATGTTTTAGTGTGGGTTATAATTATAAAATTCATGTATAGATGTGTAGTTAAAATGGAAAACTTCAACTTTTCTTGTATGTGCTACCTGTAACCTACAACAGGAGAAAACACCAAGGATATTTTATAAGACCCAGGCTCTGACCTCAAGAAACTTCTAAGTGAAATATAAGGTAGAATGCAAACTATGCCATACAAGTCACAATGCACTGTT
>PVKH010021413.1:0-14337 GCA_004027955.1 Chaetophractus vellerosus | reverse complement strand
AATGAGTCCCTCTATCCCACATTGGAGGTCCCAGGGTTGGTTCCCAGTGCTTCCTAAAAAAAGAAGATGAGAAGAGAAGACAAGCAGGCAGAGAGCACACAGCGAAAGGTTGCAGAGAGCAGACAGCAAGTGCAAAAAACAATGGGCGGGAGAATAAATAAAAATAAATCTTAAAAAAAAAAAAAGAAGAGGAAATTGTGAAATGAACCCCATATTCCCATCACATTGATTCCACAATTCTGACATTTTACCACATTTGATTTATCTATTCTTTTTTATTTCTGAAGTATTTTACTTAAGTTCCAGACATCAAGACATTTTATCTCTAAATACATTGGTATACATCTCTGGAATATGAGACATATTATTTCTTACATAAAAAGATACCACAGTCATACCTAGTAAAATTAATAATTCTTTAAATTCATATAGTACCTAATTCATATTCAAAGTTTCCCTGATTGTCTCAGAAAACTTCTTTTTACAGTTTTTTGTTCAAATCAAGATCTAAACAAGTTTCACATATTGCATTTGGTTGTGGTATCTCTTAATTCTCTTTTAATCTATAGAGTCCCTCCTTTCTTCCTTCCCCCACCCCTATTTTTATGCCATTTACTTGTTGAAGAAATCAGGTCGCTTGTCCTGAAGAATGATGCCCATTCTAGATGTGTCTGATTGCTTCTTCATGGGGTCCTTTACCTTGTTCCTCAATCCCCCATATTTACTCTAAACTGGAAATTTTAACTAAAAGCTTAATTAGATTTAGGTTTAACCTTTTTTATAAGAATATAACATAGGGAACCAGCTGTGGCTCAATTGGTAAGGCTCTGGTTCCCGGGGCCTCCTTGAGAAGGCAAGTCGCCGTGAGCAGGCAAGCCGCCATGCGATAAGCTGACTCAGCGGGATGCCACACCAGGGGGAGAAAAGCAGACACAGAAAAACGCAAAAGCAGGATGAACACAGCAAGCACAAGCAGCAAGGGGGGATAGATAAATAAATAAAAGTAAACCTTTAAAAAAAAACAATATAACATAATTTTATCATTAAAGAGCTTATTTAAACAATTTTATTACAATATAATTATATGCTCATTTTTTTAAAGTAAAAAATGTAGATAAGTAAAAAGCAGAAAAGAATCTGTTATCTTATTACCTATATACAAGCACTTTTAAAATCTTGGTATAATTTCTTTCCACTCTTGATGGTACACAGAAGTTGGTTGTTATCTTCATTTTTAAAATATGCTATTTTCATAAAGTATATTTTAATTTATAGCCCTCTTTATTTCATGATATTTTGTGCATTTTCTATTTTATTCTGTAAATGCTAGCCAGGGTTTTAAGAAATTATTAAGGTAAAATTTATGTATCAAATGCATAGATATTAAGTATAGAATTCAATGACTTTGACAAATTTATCTGTACTATATAACTTGTGCCCCATCAAGTTGGAGAATGTTTCTGTCACCCCAGAAAGTTCCCTCATGCCCCTTTCCAATCAAATCCCCCCATGGGCAATTTCTGTTCTAATTTCTTTTTTTTTTTTAGGATACAACGACTACATAAATGTTACACAAAAATTTTAGGGGTACCCATATACCCCACCTTCCACACCTCCCACAACCTCCCACATATTGTCCTAATTTCTATCACCATAAATTAAAATCATAGTGTCTGTATTATTTTATTTTCTACTCTAGCCGAAATTTTTATGAGAAAAGTTTAATTGTGTTAATAACTTATTTGTAATAATCTTCCTAGTTAAAGAATATGGCAAGCTGAAAAATATGAACCAAATCTTGCTAATTCAGAATTTTTAGTGAAGTGTATTTTGGAATGCCTCTTTCTTCAATGATGTGGCGAGATTCAAGAGTAAACTTTACAGCTTGACATTTATCACCCTGAATCTGTTTGAGTCTTATCCAGTGAACAGCAGAGTCAGTGAAATATAATATGGTGGATTATAAAATGTAACCAAACACTGTGTCAGTGTTTTAATAAAATAAATCTTCTAATGAAGAGCAACAGTCATCCATAAAAGATGTCAAAACAGAGAGATTTCAAGCACTATAACTTGAAAAAACTGATATTTGTGTATAGAATATATTTTGGTTATAACATGAGACTGAGTAAAGGTAAAGTCACAAGAGAGTAGATCTTTATAACTCACTGGAAAGAAAATTCAGTGAGCCACCAGAAAATCAATAAAGACAAGCCAATGGTTGGAAAACAGAATATATTGAGAAAAGATAAAAGGAATTAGAAATATTATACCCAGTGAAGGAAAAGTATAATGAGAAACTGCCTCTTCTCATCCTGAAAGGATTAACAGCAAGGTTTGAATTAAAATGTGAAAGACCTGAGCTAACTAAAATGGAGAACTTTGGCAAGGAATATTAAAAATATCGCAATAAGATACCTTTTTTGTTGTTGTTGTTACATATCCCCCCCCTTTCTGCTTGTTCTTGCTGTGTTTATTTTTGCGTTCTTCTGTGTCTGCTTTTGTCTCCTCCCCCCCCCCCCCCGTTGTGGGGACGCGCCGAGTCAGCTCACTGCGCTGGCGGCTCTGCTCTGCCCGTGGCGGCTTTTTGCCCTGCCCACAGCGGCTTGCCCTCTCAAGGTGGTCTGCCTGCTCATAGAGGCCCCCGGGAACCGAACCTGGGGCCTCCCATGTGGTGAACCGGCACCCTATCCACTGCGCTGCAGCCAGCTCCCCAGGATACCTTTTTTGAAAGATGTTTAATTTTAATATTTAAAGAATGACCAGAAAAATCATGTCTTAAGGGGGATAAATTGGGGCCTTTGCACAGCCCATTCTACTGATGATACAAAAAAAGTGGAAAAGAAGGAAAATCTGGGAAACAGTATTATCTAATGTTTTATTTAATGATATCCGTTCTAGATTCCATCTATTGCGTGACATATTTAAGTACACACACACACACACACGATCCTGCCAAGGAAACATAAGCATGTGACCTATCTTACATCTGCTAGACTAGAGGTTGCTATGGCAACAGAATGTAAGATACATTTTTTCTAATTTTAAAATGGTATCTCTGTTTATCTCAAAACACTCTGAAAAATAAAAAAGTATAATAAATTACTTAGTTACTGAAAAGAACTGTATACAAAAAGAAGTTTGCGCTCCAAACCTCTCTGTTATACTTCCGTTTCTTCTTCCACTTTTACACTTAAAAAAATCCACAAACCAGTAATCAACTCTGAAACAAAGACAGCAGCCAAATCCAACCGGCAGAACTGCTTCCTCTGATGTTGCCATGGGGATCATGCAGTACTCCTTCAGTTCTTTGCATGGAGAGCAGTTATTACAGTCAAATGGGCTATTAAAGTCGCCATTGACTCAAGTATCTATTAATCTTCACTACACAGCCTGGAATAGGTAACAGGATTCTGTTAATAAGCAAATCCATCCTGGAAAAGCACCTTACAGTGCTAAATAATTATTTATGCTAAGTGAGAAATGACTAACTGATTTCATTTTCCCCTTTTGTTTGTCTTCATATTTTAAAGTCCAAATATGTTCATGGAGGAAATTGTCCTGGTAAATATTTGAGACTTGTCTTCAACCCTGAAATAAACAGTAAGTGACAGTTCAGGAGTTGACCTTTGGTCCCATTAACAAAGCTAAGTCATGTTGCTGAATACCAAATATATAACTAAGGTCCAGACAAGCTAAATGGAAAGCAGGATAGGAAAAAGAAAGATAAGAGCAGGAGGGCATGATGAAAAGAAGGAGGAATAGAGAAAAAGAAATTATGGCAAGAGATAGAGTGCATCTGATAATAGACACTTACTTCCAGAGTAAAAAATGAGTCAGAATAAAAGGAGTACAAGCAGAAAAAAATATTCACCCACTTTTCCCTAAGAACTTGATTCCGAAGCATGTTCTCAATGTTATAAGATTAAATGCTTACTCTAAATTCATAAGATAAGGCACATTCAGTCTCACAGAGTCCTGTAGCAATGAAATTTCATTAGTAGTGCTTAGGTATTCACATTGCTGATAAAATAATCTTCTCATTAAATCTTTGCTAACAGGGCTGTGGCCTGATTGATAATTAGGTTCTGTAATATAGTTTTCATGCAGTTAGTCAGAACCTCGTCACCAAGAATGAACCTGCCTTCTGCCGGAAAATGCACTCAGTGGCCTGCCCCATCATTGCTATGCCTCACATTTATGATTCACCCATCTGCATAACAATAAAGCTCATTTCATTGTGAGAAGTTATCAGAAAATCTATCCAGTCACTTTAAATTTAAGAAGTATGCGTTATTCTAATCCAAAAGGGGAGGTGACTATTTTTTTTGCTTTATCACTTATCACCTTTAATGACATGTTCTCCTTTTCTCCTTCAAGAGTTTTAAGATTGCAACTCATGTTGTCCCACAAAAAAAATATATCATTCAAACACGAAAATCATTCATATATTTGTGTTTATTTTTTTTTCAAGGCCAAAATATGCATTGCTGGACGAATGTACCAGTGCTGTCAGCATTGATGTTGAAGGAAAGATATTTCAGGCTGCAAAAGCAGCTGGAATTTCCCTACTGTCTATAACACACAGGCCTTCTCTTTGGTAAGTGTTTCCAATGCTAACTAATTTACAATAGACTGTCCTTCCTATGTTTCTTAAAGAAAAACTGCTAAACTTTTCACAGTGGAGCAAAGAGCATCCTATCTCTTTTCCACTGGTATTTCTTTTAAGTTGCACACCAATAGGCTAAATATCCCAAACCTAATATCATGAAGTTAATGTATTATTTTAAAATTATCATTGCTTTTCAGTGACTTTTTAAAACTGAAAGTATTCATCATAACAAATCCGTAGCATCTACTAAGAAAGGATGTGTTTGTATATATTTGCATCATTCTTCCAGTCCTTTCCCAGAAATCCAGGAAAAACAAGTGCCACAACTTGATATTCCCCAAGTGATTACGTTGGAGAAAAACAGAATAAAAGTTTGTTTTAAATTTTGTTTTTGGAAAAAATGAGCCAAATATTTTATAAATAATAACCCATATAACCTAATGGGATTTTCCCTTTTGAAATATGATACTATTTTTTACCATTCCCCCACTTTTTCCATTGATTCATCATCATAGTAATAGTTGATAATGCAAATTTAGCACCTATTCTGTTACAGGCTTATCTGATTTAAGCTTCACAACAACCCTAGGGGGTATAGTTAGTCTAATTATACACTTTTTACATTGAGGAACTGAGAACTAGAAAAGTAACTTCCCATGATCACACACTCTATACTACAGTATACGGTTCTACTTACTTTAAAAACTCAAAGTGTATCTCATCAAAAACCATTAAGAAAACGTTTTCATTCACACTACATTCTACTTTCTTTCTCCACTTTTACATTTTATTTCACTAATAAGGTCTTGTTTTCTTTTGGTATATTAGTAACAGTTGTTGAGTCTACTTTCTTTGCCCTCTTATTTCCCAAGGAACTGGCAGAACTCCTTTCCCTCTGTCTGCAGCGTTCTGTGGCTGATGGCTGAAAAATCCCATGTGTAAAGCTTTCATCATGTACGTGGCTTCAAATTTAGACTAGATTGCAAACTTTGAATTAATCCTTGAAGCCCCTATACACCTTTCACCTTATAGAGAATGCTTACTTTATAATTATAGGAATCTGAGTATTTAGTTCAGATCAGTTCTTTGTTGTTCCAAGTATTTTGACTCTTCTGCTTGAATTCCATTTCTATTGAGAAGATACTCTGTTCTCATATTCCATCCCAACATTCAGATTTTTCAGAATTTTTCCCCTCTGGTAGTTGACCTGAAAATAGAGCATTTCACAAAGTGACCCTTTCTATGGAATTCTGTGGTTTATCTCTGTCTTTAAGAATTAAGTGGCATCTGGGGTGATAGGACCCTGACTTGCTAATCTCTCCAGAGGCAGCCTACATCTAGTCCAGATGAGATAGGGTCCATATCAATGACTGTGATTTCTCTCTTTCTTGACCAACAGGACCTCATCTTTGAGACAATTATGACATTTGCCTGTAAATCCCCTGAATCAGAGATGACATAGAACTAGGCTAAAAGAACTCTTGAGCCCCTCCTAGAGTGGACCGGTAATTTCCAGACATGCTCCCTAATAGATCACATGTTGGGTGTTAGAAAAATGGAGTTATCTCTTATTCCTAGTGTTTTCCTGACTTATCTCAATAGATTTATTTTGCTACCGTGTTGTTCAGTTCCTTAATCAAGTTATCTACAAGAGGCATTTGAGTTGTTGATTTCACAATTGAAAGGAATAATTTTTAAGCAAATAACAAAATCTGTGGTTATTACATCTTGAAACAAGAAATGACTCATTTTTATTACAGCTACCCATAGTATATTTTTCCATAAAATTTAAATCATATTGTTTCTGCTATGTGGATTAGTTTAGCCATTTTAAAAGGGTATAGAAATCTATCATTTCTGATTATCATTTTTCCTTCAATAAAATTATTATTTTCCCTGAAAAAGTTTCAGAAGTGGGAAGAGATGTATTGTTTTTCCCCTTGACAAAAAAAATGGGCAATCGTTGATTGTAAAGATTAAAATCAATATCGATATATGGAGAGGTAAAAAAAAATGTAGAACCTTATTAGGTTATTTCCTTCTTGGGTAAAATTATGGCTTGATAATTGTCACTTTCCTATGCTTTATCCTATTGGTGAAGGAAGTCTACAGTAGATTATCTCCAATAAGCCTCAGTTAAAATGGCAGTTTTTCTGTATGCCTCTGTTAAACTCTGAAATATTATTCTAGCTCATAATATAGAATATAGCTTTGGATCTCAGGACATGAAACACCTACACACTTTCTTCTTTTCATGTAGAAATCAAATAATGTTGTATGACCAGAGTGACAAGTCTAACCTTCATTATACATTGAAGGTGGAGCTTGACCAAGATCTCAACTACCTCATTCTAAAGTGTTCCTGGTTATAGATCCAAGGCTAGGAAATCCCAGGAAAAATGGAAAATGAAATAAAATGAATTTTTACCTTTATTTTCCCTTCTCATTGTATGAATATCCTTCTTTTGTTTTTCTAATACTTTATTTTATCTATCTTATTTTAATAGCAGCATTTTAATATTTTTCTCTTAACAAATAAATGCACTGTTTTCAGTTTAATTTTGGGGAGGTCTCATCTTGGGGAGGTCAAATTTTTGAAAGTCTCATGGACCTAAACATAATTAGATATTCAAAGTATATGGAAAAGACAATCTCTTTTGCATGTTGTAAAACACATAAACATCAACCTTCACAGTTTGAGTGTTTTTAATCTTCTAAGCATAGTTTAACCAACTTTAGTTTTCACATCCATTTCACACATTGATGAATGGATAAAGAGAATGTGGTATTTCCATACAATGCAATATTTTTCAGCCATAAAGAATAGAAAGTACCTTGAAAACATTGTGCTAAGTGAAAGATTCCAGTCACAAAAGACCACATATTGTATGGTTCCATTGATAGGAAATATCCAGAGTAGGCAAATCCACAGAGACAGAAAGTAGATTAGTGGATGCCTCGGGCTCGGGAGTAAAGAATGAGGAGTGACCGTTGGTGTGTATAGGGTGTCTTTTGGAAAGGATAAAAATGTTATGAAATTAGATAGTGGTAATGGTTACACAACTTTGTGAATGTGCTAAAAACCACAGAATTGTATACTTTAGAAGACTGAATGTCATAGTATGTGAATTATATCTCAATTTTTTTAAAAAAAGGTGGAAACTGCTTGTAAAAGGCTTAATGATCATGGTACGAGAGGTGTGAGAAAAGCTGAGGAAACAGAACAAGGACCTGTTCAGCACAGTAATAAAATAAAGGTGACTTGGCCATGCAGAATCAGCACTGTAGCTTTACTCTCTCCACGCGTTCCCCACAGATCCCAGAATTGGTGACTGGTCTCAGCCTCCCTTCAGGAAAAGATAAAGCCATCTCTGTACTTCCCTGAAGTTCCTAATTATGGACCTGAGCCATGACAAAAGAGATTAAATTATAAAATGGCATGGAAGTTTCCTTTACAAATGTCTATGAGAGTTCATTTATTTTTAAGTTTTAAAACTTTAATTGAGAGCATTTTACTTATATAGAATAACATTCCCAAAAGGTAGTATATGAATGAATTGCTGCCACATTTCCTTTATTTTCTTTAGTTTTTTTTTTTTCCTGTATGACCTTTTTAATTTTTACATTCTCTTCTCAGCTTCCTTTCCTTACTCCCTTGCTGTGTCTGTTTTGTTATTTATTCAGGAGTCATACCTGGTGATGAGGATGAACTAAATAGGTGCAACAGCATGTCTTCCTCTGGAAGTCAGATATATCCAGAATATGAAGTAAATTTCGTCTAATCTACAGGGATTCTCTATAGATTGATTAATGACTTTGGGGTTTAAAAAAAAATCATGTATTTAACCTCTTGAGGGATCCTTGCAAATCAAATATAAAATGGGCACCTTAAAATTTGCCTTTGGTTATCCATTAAAATGATAAACCCATCACTGAAATGGCTTTTAACAACTACTGCTAGTGATATTATTTTATTTTAATTTTGCAGGAAGTATCACACTCATTTATTACAGTTTGATGGTGAAGGCGGTTGGCGCTTTGAACAATTGGATACTGCTATCCGTTTAACACTGAGTGAAGAAAAACAAAAACTAGAAGCTCAGCTAGCTGGAGTTCCCAAAATGCAGCAGAGACTCCACGAACTGTGTAAAATTTTGGGAGAAGACTCAGTGCTGAAGACAGTCAGAAATGAAGATGGAACATCCTAATTTGCTTTGACATGTTTTAGAAGTTAGTTTTAGATAAAGGCCATAAGGAGCTCAGAGACCTGTTAAGTGCATGCAGTGTGTAAGCACAGAGGAGAAAGGCAGCCAGAAATGTTTTATAAGATTTCAGCATCAAGGATGTATGTATACAGACTTTTCAGAAGAAAATAAACAAATGCATTATGTAAAGATTAGTCATTATGGCTTATATTAATTCCTACTGAAAGCCTAACTCACCTGCATAACAGGATTTTCTAGGTGAATTCACGATGAATACCAGATTTACCATGTGTCTAAGATGTGTCTCATGCTCTTAACGTGGAGTACGTCTCGGGAAGAGAACAACTTAAGAGCAGCATGTGGATTGATACCAGGTTCATAAAATTAGAAGTTCGAGTAACATTTCAGGCCATTTATAGTTGATACTAGATTTAATAGCTAGAATTCATATTCATCATTGCTAGTGGCCACTTAAACTACAGAAAACAGCTGAAAGTTTGATAAATAATTTCCATATAAAAAAACATAATCCTAATGGCAGTGGTTGAAAGAATTAAGCATGGCTATACATGTAAAAAATGCCATATTATTTCTTTTTAGACTTTGAGCATCTTAATGCAAGCACATAATATTAATTTTAATGAGACTCTCATGTATGTGTTAATAAACCCTTATATTTTAAAAAGAGAATTGCCAATACAGAAAAGACGTATCCAAACAATGTCTATCTCAGCCTGTTACTTTACTTGGCATCAGTGTCTACTGCAACTTCTATCCAAAAATATTCTGCTTGTTTTTGTGCTCAAAGGCGGACACATTTCACATTTTTTCCCAAAATTGCAGTAGTGTAATAGAAAAATAGGGAATTTCAAAATCACAGTAATAATGACATATGTTGGAATAGCTCCTTATAATTTACCATCTTCATTTACATTCTCTCATTTTAATTTCCCTGGCCATCTTTTGAAGCAGATGCTCTTGTTCCTAGTATGCTTTTGAGAAATTTGGCACTCAAACTTGCCCCAATCATGTGATTTAGTGAGGGGCAGATCCAGGGATCAAAGGTAGGTCTCCTGACTCCTTGATTCAGTGTATTTCCACTACTATCCTTTAAATCTAACTGAACTACAACACTTAGGTGAGATGTTGAAAAGAAGATAAATTGGATAATGATGGCGTTTGTGTTATCTGATTATTTATTTACAAGAAACAAATTAAGTGCAGAGTGGAGGGGCATTGGTCTATGGTTTAAAATGAGCCAAGAAAGTTAGCAAATCTTTCAGCAGCTCGGCATTCGTACTCAATACTAATGTACCTCTAAGTATCAATATTCAGAAGGACAATGAATTGTGCCTTAGGTGAATTTAATGTGTATTGAATACAATCAGAAAAAGCTATAGACTATTCATGTGAAATAGATCTTATGAATTAGTGTGACCTGGAGTTGGAAGTACAAAAGCCAGGACTGGCACTTTTATTTCCTGCTGCCTATGCCACCAGGAAAATTTTGAATGATCATTTTTTAGTGGCTTTGGATTTTATTTGCATATTTAATCACAGCCATTGTAGGCACTAAGACAATGGTTCTTAGACTTTTTTGGTGTTTGAGGACCTAGAAGTCATTCATCAGGACTGTTGTGGAATATCATAACATTTTGTCATTTTCAGTTCTGCCATGCTAGCTAGGACATCTTTAATCATCGATAAATGTAAAATTTCATATAAATAATGCAATATAAAATCATAATCAGTACATCTGTTCAAGTTTTTCCATTAGTATTGTTAGCTACTCATTTATTCATCTAGTTACTGCTAGTTCCCATTTTAAAAGTGAAGCTGGCATTTAAGGTTTAAGAAAAAGCATGGACCCAAAATTTGAATTTGAAAAATATTATCCATCTGTCTTAACTTCTATATGAGCAGTCATCATCTGCTCACTTTATACATTACTGATGTAAGGGGGGAAACCTAAGGCAAAGGTCCTAGTTAACTTTTAAAGATACAAGAAGAAAATGCAAAGTCTTCAATTAAAACACGTGCATCGTTTTCAAGCCATAATTTTCAAAATTAAAATAAAAGTTCAGGACCCAATATATTGTGCTTTGAGGCTTTCATGCCCTTTGATGAAAAGGATGCCAAAACAAATATCAGATTTGTAATTAAGCCCTTATTTAGTATATCATACCAATGAGCTAGAGTAAGACTCATTTATTATATACAGAATTTAAGGTTATTTAAAATTCTGTATTAGAAACTATATACATGGTATTTTAAATATTAATTTAAGTTTCAAGTTCTAAGAGAAACATATTTTCCACGTGCTTTTTTGTACCTATTTATTTTCTGAGTTTTTTCCCAGGACCAATATCCTCTAACTTGAGGGGGGGAAATCTGCATTTTATTTTATATTTATGTACCATTTAACTGTTTCCAAAACCATCCAATGGGTATATCATATTTTACAATTTTTACAGTGGACTTTATGAAATGTGAAAAAGATTGAGAAACTAAGTAGCCATATTTGAATAAAGCAAAGAATAGATGGGGAAAGGGGAAAGAAGGGATATTTCAATTTTCAAACTACTTTTACTTTTGTTATTTGCACACTTTCAACTTTTATTCTCTTTCTCAAACTAAGTTTATAGAGCTGGATTTTAAAATGTGCATCATTTTTTGTTTAACTTGGAAATTAATCTGCATTATATGAAAATGTTGCATTAAATTTCTACAGCATATAGTGTTATGCCAAGCCTGAGTCTAAAATAGTGTGTGTTCTTGTAAACAGTATAATGTGTAAAAATCCCCCTAGAATAATCACAGCGAGAATGATTTATATTGAAACTCAACCCAGTCTTACGCTTGTTTAGAGTACGAATGGTTTTCCCTTCATAGTAATTTGGTTTTCATGTTAAACTTTGGTATGCCAGCAAAGGTAGAATTGAAGATGTTAGTTTTTTATTTGTGGCTTTGGTTCCGAGTATAATTTCATACTTGGCAATATAGCATATTATAATCTGTTTGGATTAGGTTTTTGATTCCATAAACTTAGAAAACTCTGCTGCACATGGAATTCAAATCCAGAAAAAGATACACACTTCTGAAATGTGCAGAAAATGGTTAAGGTGATTAAATCATTGATGTAGATGATGCCTTTGATATAATTCCTTAAAGGGCAAAAATTATTCTCATTTACAAGGGTAAATTACTTTCACATAAGCCAGGGTATTTGCAGTCCTGCTGATATACACTTAAATATGTCATACATTTAAATATGTCAAATATGTTTTGGAGTTGTACATTCTAATGTTTGCACATGAGAACTTTCAGGTGAATATATAAAATATTTTTTATTAAAAGCAAATTCCTTCTTCATTATTAGTGCCTTTCTTGATTACCAAGGACAGAGATATTTTACAGTTGCATTGTGAAATTTTCAAAATCAAGTATCTACTTCTTATAAGCCTGACTTGTGTTAATGAAAATGAATGAGAAAAAAAATGTCCTTAATGTTAAAAATCAGTATGTAGCTAATTTAGAATGTGGCTTTGTGTAAATACATTATAATATATTCTCCATCCAATTTGCAGTTACTTGAGATCAACATTCCTTGTGAATTCTTTAATCAAGAAGAATACTCGCTTAATCAAAGGAATTACAAATTATTCCAGGGTGGAAAATTCCCTGCTATTATACTTTAAGTGACTGTGTTGGATAGATGTCTATACATACAAATTGTATGGCACACAACCTTGTTTAGTACTATGCGTAGTAGTTACCAAATAGTCACTTGGGTATATATTTTTCTTTATTCAACACACTTATTTATTAAGGGCCTACCTATGCCAGGTATCAGGTTTCAGGAATAAATAAAATAAGGCCCATGTCCCAAGAAGTTTATAGTCCTTTGACAATTAAATGAGTACCCTCAAACAGAGAAAAAGTAAAAAGCTACTGTTTATTACTTACCAAGAAGGCACAAAGCATTGCGTAAATATTAACTCATTAAATCTTCACAAAATTTAATTTTATAGAAAAGCAAAGTGAGGCACAGATGGGTTAAGTAACTCATCCAACCTCACTTAGCTACCAAGCTGAAATGTGAACCTCACAATATTTTTTTAACAGACTTTTTTTTTTATTATATATCCACCCCCCTTCTGCTTGCTCTTGCTGTGTGTCCATTTTTCTGTGTTTTTCTATGTCTGCTTCATGTCTCCCCCCGTCTTTGCGGCAATGCGCCGAGTCGGCCCTCCGCGGCGGCGGCTCGCTCCGTTCGTGGGTAGCTCCATTCCGTTTTCATGGGCGGCTTCGCTCCATGTTTTTTTGCGGGCAGCAGTGCTCCGTGTTTTGCAGGCTGCCGGCTTCCGCGCTTAGCAGGCAGCAGCTCCGCTTTTCACGGGTGACTTTGCCATGCCCGTGGGGGCTCCGCCCTGCCCGTGGCAGCTTTTTGCCTTGCCCACCGAGGCTTTGCCCCGCCCACGGCGGCTTGCCTTTCTCAAGGCCGTCTGCCTGCTCGGAGAGGTCCCGGGGAACCGAACCCGGGGCCTCCCATGTGGTACACCAGTGCGCTCTTATCCACTGAGCTATCTAGCCGGGCCCTAACAATATTTTATTACAAAGCCTATACAACTCCATTGCCTTCCTTTTAATTAGTTCAAGCCTTTTGTTGTTGTTGTTGTTGTTAATACTGTTTTTAACTCCAGAGTATTAAATATTTCTTCTTGTGTTGCCCACCCTGGCATACCTGGAATAAAACCAACTTGATCATGGTGTATCATCTAGGTTGTCGAATTTGTAGGCATACAGCTGTTCATAGTCTTCTCTTATGATCCTTTATGTTTCTGTGGGGTCAGTAGTAATATCCCCCCTCTCATTTCTGATTTTATTTATTTGCATCTTCTCTCTTCTTTGTCAGTCTAGCTAAAGGTTTGTCAATTTGATTGCTCTTTTCAAAGAACCAACTTTTAGTTTTGTTCATTCTATTGTTTTTTTATTCTCAATTTCATTTATTTCTGCTCTAACCTTTCTTATTTCTTTCCTGCTGCTTGCTTTGAGTTTGTTGTTCTTTTTCTAGTTCTTCCAGGTGTGCAGTTAAGTCTTTGATTTTAGCTTGTTATTCTTTTTTAGTGTAAGCATTTAGGACTGTAATTTCCCTTCTCAGTACTGCCTGCACTGTATCCCATAAGTTTTTATATGTTGTGTTCTCATTTTCATTCGTCTCAAGAATTTATTGATTTCCCTTGCAATTTTTTTCTTTGACCCACTGATTGTTTAAGAACGTGTTATTTAACTTCCATATATTTGTGGATTTTCCTGTTCTCTGCCTGTTATTGATTTCCAGCTTCATTCCATTATGGTCAGAAAAGATACTTTGTGTGATTTCAATCTTTTTAAATTTATGGAGACTTGTTTTGTGACCCAACATATGATCTGTCCTGGATAATGATCCATGTAAACTTGAGAAGAGTATATATCCTGCTGTTTTGGGGTGCAGTGTTCTGTATATGTCTGTTAGGTCTA
>PVKH010021411.1:0-14349 GCA_004027955.1 Chaetophractus vellerosus | reverse complement strand
TCTAGGACCTTCACAAGAGTTTTCCCAGAGTTATATCTCCCCCTTAGCCACCTGCCCTTTATTGCCCTCCCTGACTTTAGCTTTCCCAATGTATTCATTTGAAGTCCTGACTCTTTTCTATTGGTTTTGCTTGTTGATTTGTTTTTTTATTCCTCAGAGGTGAGACTGGAAGCCTAGTGGGGACCTAAGTTGAGGGAATGACTTTCTCTCAGGTGGAATAATGTTCTGGCAACGTCTTTTTTCCCCTGGAGAATCGAATTTTGCTATGGAGAAGTTTCTAGGCATATTTCACAATAATTACTCTTCCCTGCCAGAGCCATGAGGGAATCTTTCTAGGATCTTTCCAATAATTGCCTTGAGGGTTTCCTGGAGTTAAAGTGTTTGGGAGCCACACAAGAATGGTCCCAAGAATTTTCCACTCACACACTAGTCCAACTAGTCAACACTCAGCCTCCAGCAATTCATCAAAATTATCATATAAGTATTCCTAACAGTTCATGGCTTCAGCAGCTTTTAAAAAAATTTTTGGTTTTTAAAAATTAATTTACAATAACTTTTTATTTCTATATTCTTTTTCCAATTTTCTTCATTGTTTGATTTTTTATTTAATTTACAATAGCTCTCTTAATTATATGTTCTTTTTTCTATTTTTTAAAACAATTCAATTTTATTGATACATAATAAAGCATACAATTTATCCAAAGTGTACAACAACTTTTGATTAGCAGATCCCAGCTGTGTTCCTCTGGATGAACCTGTCTCTGAAGGTTTTGGGGTGGTAGTTTCCCTTGAAAACTCAATCTTCTGATGAGTTCAAGAAAAAACATTAATTTCAAGTGTTCCCAGCTTTTCTGTTTGTAAGGATGGTAGTGATGACTTCCAAGATACTTACATGTCAGAGATGAAAGTGAAAGCTCCTAAGTGTGAGATTATTATAAATACTTACTATTTGCAAAGTTATTAGGACAGAGACAGGTGCATGGGAAGTTGTACAAATATATTTGTTAGATAAGAAGACAAATTTCATCTCTAATCCTCTACATCATGGCTTTTTTTCCCCCTACTTTAGATCTGTTCTTTTAATTTACAGAAACTTCCATTGTCTTTCCATGGTATCAGAAACCTGAAAGAAACAGTACAAAAAAGTCAATCAAGTGATGGATTTCAATTATTTAGATTAAATATTCAGAAAGTTCAATTGTTCCTTTAAAAAAATATTGTCTTTGACCCATAATAAATATGTCCTGAAACTTGACTTAATGGAAAGCAGAATTCAATTACAGTGATATATCCAAGTGAGGTTACTCTAATATTTAGCATCAAGATAGACACCAACACAAATAACTCAACATATGTTAGAGTCTAAATTCTAGAGGCAGGAGATGTCCAAGGTCTAAATCAGGGTCAAGTATATAAAGACAATTACACACATTTGATATAAGGAAATTGGAGAGCCAATATCTTTGTGACATTCCCAGGACCATGTCAACTGGATCCAACACGAAAACTGACGGAATGAGAGTGCAGGAAAATGTAAACTGAAAAAATTCCACTGTGCAGTGTTGCTATCCCTCCATTGAGAAGGCCCAGAATTCTACCCTGTTGGTTTATCTTTGTACAGTTTAAAGGCACAAATGTTAAGTCTAGCATCTCGTGACTGGAAGCAAAGCTTCCTGCAATCTTTTCTTGAATAAGTCCAAACATAAAGAAACAAGTAAGTACAGATACATAAACTATGTGAGCTTTCCTAAATGCAGGTATCTGATGTTGTATCATGTAATACTTTAAACAAGTGCTACCTTTCAATATGATTCATTAGACTCACTAAGTGCTGTTGAGTAAGATATATGCCCCATTTTTCCCACCTTCCCTCCACATCCCATCTACAGGAAAGGAGAGACTTTCAGCCCAGAGTGCACTGTTTTTATAATCAAAGTTCCTCAAAACATTTCTTTTTGTAAAGGTTACCATCAAAATGACACATTGGGGAAACTGCAAAATACAACTTTCAACTGTAGTATTTCATTTTCAACACAAACCACAAACCATCAATCTCTTCTAATATTTTGAGTTAAGAAAGAATAAAGGTCTTCAAATACCAAACCTGTAACACATTCCTGTTTTCCTTCAAAATAGAAGGTAGAAAACACTTTCTTGCAGCTATTTGAAACAGTAACAAGGTAGAATCAGTCATTAGAGGGTACAATTCTTTTGTCCTCACGCAAAAGCCCGAGAGCTCAATGATTCTATTTTCTCACCCTTAGGAACATTGAAACGCTGGGCCTGACAAACTTCCATTCCTTTCTCAAAAATTCAAGTCTGTAATAAGGTAAAGCTGACTCTGCATCTATTTAATTTCTGTCAAAGGTATCACAAGCAATTTGCTGTCTAATGAGAATAACAAAAGAGCCATGTCTCATTTTGCAGGCAATTTTTAGTAGAAAACACAAGAGACTCAGATTCTGGCAACTTATTTTCTGGTGGTAGGATTAGTTTGTAGAAAAAAAAATATTGTAGAAAGCTGAGGTTGGAGGGTGGGCAGAACTTACTGATCCCTGGAGAGGAAAGACGAACCTTTTTATCCGTGTATTCCCAGTCTTAGTGCAGGGCATTGTGCTCAGGTATTGTTTATGGAATGAATGAGTGAATGAATGACCAAACTGTGAATATCCCCACAAGAGCGTTTGCTACAGCATTTGAATGAAATCCTCAAGTTTTTCCTATATAATCGTGAGGGAGAGCAATGAGGTCAGAGCTTACAAGATACACTTCTCATGTCCAAGTTATCAAATGAGAATGCACAAATGCAAAAATCATTCTTTTATTTTAAATGTAGGTATTGTGTACATACTATACTCTAGAAAATATCCTGGGTTTATGGGGCACCTTCAAAGACACTACAGATATGACTCTTCCCCAGGAGAGCAGTGGTAAGAAAGAATAGCTAGGCATTATACAAAGAATCTCTTAAATATGAATTAGAACTTGTGATTAGTACTATGAAAGAAAATATAGGAAGCTATTAGAGTGCATACAGAGGTTCTGGTCTGGTTGGGGAGGTAGTGAAGGAAAACGTCCCTTAGCACATGATGCTTGAGCTAGGGTTGAAATGAAGTTGACTGATAAGGAGTAGGAGCTTGGCTGTGGGGAAGGAAGGAAAGGGAAGATACTAAAACCCAGAAAAGGAAAGGAAAGTGATTATGACTTAGAAAAAGTGCTTTGTAGAGTTCTGCTGAGACTGCCCATGCCAAATGGACCTAAGTATACCTGCCTAATAATGAGGTGGTCTCAAGTTACCCAGGCCCTGCTTCATTCCTCTCAGGGAGCATGAAAGCCCTCAACTCATCTAGAACCCAAATCGTTGTCCTGCCCCACCCAAGACAGCTACTGCTAAAACCTAGGCCATATGCAACTGTGACATCCTACACTGAGGGTTTCCAAGTCCCACTTCTAATACTCTCTTGGTCCTCAGAGCTCTTATGTACAATAAATGGGTCACTATGATGAAGTTGCTCATGTTTCCAACGTGAATCTTTTATATTCTCATAAATTTGCTCTTTTTTTTTTCTCTATTAAAGACCTAATAATGACTCTACAGGACATACTGTTACCTCATCTGACAGGATACTCATCAAAGTTGGAAATCCAGCCATGCTGTTTCCCAGCTTCGGCTTCAGTCACTTTTTATACCTCCTGAAATCCCAACTTCTTAGTTGGGCATTTGAGCCCCTTGTGATTTGGCCCCAGTCTTCTTCTTTGGCCTCATGCTCTTTGCTCTTTGTAACCATGCAACACAAAATTGCTTTGGTATGAAAAACATTCAGTTTTCCTCCCTCTTCTCGTGTGTCAATGGCATTCCTCCTGATTAAATTAGCTTCTTCACTTTCCTTCCTTCACTACTTAATTTCACTTTATTTCCATTCCTGACTATGGTAATATCTCCTCCAGAAAATTGCCCTAATTACAAAGGAGGGGGCTGAAAAGTGAGGGGTTATAAACATGGGCTTCAGATTTAGACAGAGAGTGAATCTTGGTTATGACACCGAGAGACTATAGAAACAAGATGTATACCTCTCAGATCATTATTATTGTCATTATGATAAGAATGAGGACAATTTTACCTACATTCTTCAGTAAGGGCTCAAGGAGCAATGCATATGCAGTACTTAGCAGAGAACCTAGAACATAATAAGCATGTCATAGTTGGCACTAATGATAATTACTATTGTTTGTTATCTTTGTTGTTATATAGATGATCATTCTATGTGGTCTGACAGCACATCTATCATAACATTAAACACATGGCATTGAAAATAAATTTTTGCATGCCCATGTTTCCTATTAAATTGCATGATTCTTAGGGCGCTTACCCTGGCACACAGCAGACTGGAATGTAGACA
This sequence comes from Chaetophractus vellerosus, assembly GCA_004027955.1. Taxonomy (NCBI): domain Eukaryota; kingdom Metazoa; phylum Chordata; class Mammalia; order Cingulata; family Chlamyphoridae; genus Chaetophractus; species Chaetophractus vellerosus. The sequence goes on along the minus strand of PVKH010021411.1, from coordinate 9,949 downwards.
CAGTATATTATGTCTGTTCAGTCTTCTCTGTTCTCTATGCAGCAAATAAACTTGTTTTTCTGACTATCTGTATCCAGATAAAGTTCATAACTTCCCAACTCATTGGCTGTGTAAGTGTTAGAATTTCTCCATTAATGTCAAGGAAATAAAGCCAAATTGCAAAAAAATTAGCCAATTGTATTTGATATTTTTTCCCCTTTAGCTCATTTTAAATAAAGACAGGCTAAATAACTTCTGCAGCTTTAATTTTAATGTTTTTTTTTTCCTTAAGCTCACAGATTGTATTTTGGATATAAATAGAAAAATTACATCTTCTCACATTTTAAAAATATACTGAATTAAATAAAATTATAATGTGTGTTTATCTATGAATTCTGGAACAGATAATAAGTACTTTTAGGACAAACACTTTGGCTAGTCTGAAATGCTTAAAAGTAACTTTACTAAAATCCTCAACCTTTTTCAACCTTGCTACAAAACTTTGTTAAACACCAATTCTATGACATAATAGGAAATTCAAGAGAACTAAAAGTTATGTGTTGATAGAGTTTTAAACCACAGAAGTCAAGAATGAAGCCTCAGAGACTGAATGCAAGTCTTTGATATTTTCTCAGCAAAATTTCCACTATACATCAGTATTAGGAGTGGCAGAATATGAGTGCCAATTTCTGATTGATATATAAATATAAGCTTTCCATTTTCTTTGATTTTCTTAGCTTTATTAGAAGTGGTTTATTCAGTCCATTTTTGGAGTTGAGGGGAGATAGGAGATGGAGTTGGGAAGTCACCTTCCCAGGAGTAGAATAATTATCTTTCATTACTACCAGTAATTGTCAACTACACAGTTATTCAGTGATCACTGCCTTTCAGAGAAGGAACAACTTTTTAAATATATTTTGTATTTCTCATTATTTGGACTCTGGTTTTAATGGATTATTATCCAGATTATTCCTGATTGGCCTCAAGGAAAGAAGAGAATAATGGTTTTTTTGTTGTTGTTGTTATTTTTGGTGTGTTTTTTTGTTTTGTTTTGTTTTGTTTTGGAGAGGAAACAAAGCATGTAAGCTGGAAAGAGGTGGAATCTGAGAAACATGGGAGAAGGAAGGGATGTATGAATGTCAGGGACCAGGAGGATGATCTAGAGAAGAGACACTTTGTAAAAGGCCCTGGCAATAGAATTGTGGTGGTTTGAAGCTTATGTATCCTAGAAAACATGTCCTTAAATTTTAGCCATTCTTGTGTGTGTGTGGCAGGGGGCGGGGTGGAGGGGTTAACCCATTGTAAGTATGATTTTTGATGAGGTTACTTCAGTTAAGGTGTGGCCCAGCCCAATCAGGATGGGTCTAAATCCAATCACTAGAGTCCTTTATAAATGGAATGAAATTCAGACCAAGAGAAAGCCATGGGAATAAGTAGCTGAAACTCAACAGAAACCAGAAGAGAACTGAGAGGCCAGGGGGCCTCCATGTGCCTTACCATATGACAAGTTAAGGGCCAATGATCACCAGCAGCCAGCCCCAGAACACCAGTTTTCGGGAAGAAAGCACTAGCTTAATGACACCTTGATGTGGACATGTTCCAAGCCTCGAACCCTGAGTTAAACCCAACCATTTCATGGTATTTGCTTGGGCAACCTAGAAAGTTAAACCAAGAATAAAGATAAATCCACTGAAAGAAACACTGTTTTATTACTCCAGACACTGCTGACTAAAGGTTCTTCCAGATCAATATTGCCCAGGTTCCCATAAGTGAAAATATTGTGCCAACCTCACCAACAGCCCCCAACAGCCAACCAGTCTCCAGTCAACTAATGGTCAATACCATGAGCATTTGCTCTTTGACCCAGCTACTCCAAATGATGCTCCTCTCTAGTTCATCCTTGGGAAATTGTAAGATCAAATGGAATTCTGAGCACATATTGGGGCAAGTAAGGAGGAGATCTTGCCCCTTGTACTTACGAGATAAATTGTGAACACTCACATGCTCCTATAACTGAGACAGTTGGATATGGATACTCTTAATATACACCTAGTTAGCCACAGATCATAATTATGTAAATTTGTTTATTTTATAGCCTTAGTCATTCACAAAAGAGCATATCAATAGCTAATGAAAAAAAATAGCTAATGTAAGTATATAGTAAAACCACATTGTAAGGGAGATATTCTATAATTTTCCTTACATGATATGAACATCAATTGAATTGTATTCTAAAGGAAAAAATTAATTTCTCAACAAATTCAAGAGACTGAAGTTCTAATATGGAATACTTAAGAATATGGTTGAGCAGATTCATACATCTCAAATGACAGCCAATTATCTCAAGCAGAAAGGGATACAATTAAATTAGAGACAAATATTTCAAAGCAAACTTATGGCAATAGAGTACAATTTTCCGCTTTCTGACCTAAGTCTTCATCTTCCAGCTCAGGAAAATATTTATTGTAATCTTTTTTTGAGGGTAATGCACTGAACTACCCTCTTTTCTCCCTTAGGAACTTTTCTATCTTTTCAAACTTGAGAAGCAAAAGTGCCATAAAAATTGTGAAACTACTCAGAGGAGGAAAGTTAGCTGTTGAAAAATTGACTTTTCTCTCACAGGATGTGATCAGAAGTATTACGGAGAAATCCACAATCTTAAAATACCAGAGGAAGTCAGCAGATGGAGGAGAATTGATGAGGCTTTTTGTACAAGAAAAAAAAATATCTAGGTATATGGCCTCTTGTGAGTCACTCACTTTCTCTCTACACTCCTGAGCTGGTTGTGTAGTACAGAAAAGTGGCTGGGTAATTCATTTCTGCAGAAAAATTGATGTTTTTCCCCTTTTGACTACACTTTGACCTAATGGAACTAATAAATGCTTGGTATTAATATTGCATAGGGAACAATCTTACTTTAATAGCTTTTACTAATTATAATTTTTTGCCAGAATGCCAATTTTAATACTTTGCTTACTGCTGGCTTTAATAAAACTGCTATTAAAAGTGAAGTTAAATCTGGACCACAGAAAATATTACTGAAAATGATCCACAAGCTTGTTCAAGATGACAGCCTGAACAGTTTTACTGCCTGTTCTTCATAAGAGAACTGAGAGACCAGGGAGATTATGGGAAGTTATAAAATAAATAAGAAGACTATAACCATAGGAAAACAAGAAATAAGTGGGCCATATTGCTTGAAAAAATATGGTAAACATTCTAGCAAATATGTTGAAATTAATGGAGAAATACAATCTAAAACACCAGAGTTAAGAGTGATTTTTGCCAAGGGAGCCCTATAAAGGGTTGAAACTTGAGCTAATTGCACAAAGGATAGGGGTGAAACATTGGGCAATTAGTTTGATTAATTAAAGAACTTTATCAAGATAACTCAGCTAGTTAAGATTTCATCCTTTTATTAACTTTCCTCCTATTTTCTACTATACAAAATGACAGTTCCTTAGTTCCAAGATAAAATATATGAACTTCTCTCAAAAGAAAAGATGTAGAACCATAAAGATAGCCTCAATAAACTTCAAAACTTTGAAATTATTCAACATATTATCTAACCACAAAGGGTTTAATCTAGAATTTATTTTTAAAAGGTAACTGGAAAATCTCCAACTCCATAGAAATTAGACAAGATATTTCTAACTATCTCAGGGCCAAAGAAGAACTAAAAGGGCAAATTGGAAAAATATTTTAAACTGAAAGGTAATGAAGCTATAACTTAACAAATAAATTGGACAAAAGCAATGTTTTGAGAGAAATTTATAGGACTATTTGTATATATTAGGGGAAAAAAGCTGAAAATCAATGGTTTATGCCTTCATCCAGAATTCTAGAAGAAGAAAGTAAAATCAAATCTATGGAATATAAAAAAAAATAGATACTGAAGATAGGAGAATTAGTCAATGTAATGTAAAATAAGTAAACAACAAAGAAAATACACAAAATAAAAGTTTATGTTTTTAAAGTTTGTGAATAAAAGTTAATATTGTATTGGATTAATAAAATTTACTTGTTACTAGAAAAATTGATCAAGAAATAAAGAAAATATGAATTAGCAATATCAGGAAAAAGGAGCAGAAATGATTCCATTATCAAAAAGCTGATAGGAGAATAACATGACCAACTTTGTTAATTTGATGATTTGGATGAAATAGATAAATATCCTATACAATACCAAGCTAAGAGAGAAACTAGAAAATCCGACTATTTCAAAATTTGTTAAAAAATAGAATCCATAATATAAAATCTCCCACAATGTAAACCTCAGGCAGGGGTGGATTTTCTGGTATTTTTTCCCAATAACAGCAATCTTTTTCAAACTCATTCCAAGAATAGAAGAAGAAATAAATTACAACTATTTTTTTTATCAGTGAGTATAGGTGAGCATCTCTTTCCCTCTGTTTTACAAAAATTCTGATTTTGTCCAGATTTCAACTTCTTTCTTACACAGGCATGCATCTCAGGGGACGTTATACCTACTTCTAGCTCCAGAGATAAGCCTGATTGGACTAAAGGTAATTCCATTTGTCTTATTATTTACTGTTTTGGGAATGAGAAATTGAGTATCTTCTGGCCATTGAAATGTGTGAAAAAGTATGCTCTGGGGCTGCTGGAAATATTTCCCATCTACTAAATATCGACTAAATGATGGCTGAAGGAAGAAGACATCTCTCTATTTCCTCTGGATGTTGTGATTTCTGATTGTTAAATTTGGAACAACTGCAGTCATCTTCCTATAAAACAGAGGATAAAATCAGCTCTGAGGGTAGCAGAGTGGAGGGATGGAGAGACCCTGGATGCTTAGCGATAAAGTTAATGCCTCAACTAAATCTGAAGGCTTTGCTACTTTTAGCTCTCTACATATGTAAGCAATTAACTTATTTATTGTTGAAGCCATTTTGAGTTGGGCTTTCTGTTACTTTGAGGTGATAATTTAGTGTGCTGAAAAATAAAGTTTCATTCACAGGAGAGAAAAAGAACAGAAAATAGAAACATAATGGATATGAAAATCTAGTAAATTTAACTTTAATCAAATATATGTTAAAGGAACAAAGAAAATAGACAATAATATGAAACATTCTTGAATGAAAATAAATATTCATAGCTGAAGAATGGTGTCTTTTGATCAAAAGGATCCTCTAAATACTGAGCAGGAAAACTAAAGACCTACATTTAGATGTAACTGTGAAATTTTAGAAATAAAAGATCAGAGAGAAAATTCTAAAAGCTTTCAGAAAAAAATAAAGAGGTGGAAACATGAATGTTTGTTCATGTGCAAACCCAACTCCAGGAAACAATTGGATAACTTTAAATTTCTGAAGGAAAATGATTTTGAAGGTAGGAATGTATATCTTCTCAATCTATGAATAGTATGTTATGGCACTAGAAAAATATTTTTCCAGCATGCAAAAAAAGCCAGAAAGTTGGCCAACTAGACAACATAAATGCCTCCACTTCATCCCTCTCCTACAAAACCCCACATGATTTGAGGAAGATTTTTATCAAATGAAGATGATGCAAAAGGAAATGTGCAAACTAATGAAAAGAAAGAGAAGCTGAATGTGATCTGGGTCCTAGAAGAATAGAGAAAGTTCACTAGAAATTAAAAGAAAATACTTTGGACCATGATGCTTAGGAGATTTTACTTAGAATATTAGGGTTTGATGACATTACACTTTCTTCTTCATGGTCATAAAAGCATGCTATGGAGAATCTAGCCCTCACTATCTCTTGAACATCTTCTCTTACCATTCTCTTCTAGATTATTCTGCACCAGCTCCATTGAGTTCCTCACTTTTCCTTCTCCAATGCACCCGCCAAAGAGGCCTTCCTTACTTGCCTACTGATCTACAATGATATCACGCCTCCCGGGTTCACTCTAATTCTTTTCCTTCCTTATTTTTAATAGTACTTGCCTCCTGATAAATTGTGTATTGATATATTATCTGTTCCCCCACTGAAATGTAATTTTCTAGAAGTATACTGGAATAAAGTACGCATTCACAAACTTTCGTTGGATTTGTGACTGATATTTACAGAATTATGACTGCAAATATATTTTAAAAAAATAATTGAGATTCGAATTTTATGATCAAATTTTATTAATTCTTAATGACTCTTGACTAGTGCCATCACTAATTGGGGTATTTTCAATTTCCATAATGACCTTAGGAAACCACTGACACTTAGGGGTAGGGAGGAGTAACGATTCAAAACTCTTTGATGCAAAGAAAAATTGGTCTTCCCTAAGTACCTATATACCCCCCACCCCCACCCTATTGAGATACACTGCCAAAGTACATAGGGCATAGCTTTTGGCTAGAGAGAAGAAAGTAAGCACATGCCTTGAAAATGAAAGTATAGTTACTTAACATGAAATAGTAGGTAGAAGAGGGAGTAAAAGTGGAAATGTGATCATTTCTCTCTCTTTCACTATATGAAGTTTGTAGATATTGCTTAAAACTGAAAAATTAAGAAATAATCTAAAATTGACTTTTTAGAATTAAAATGGTAACAACTAAAATTGTAAGAAAAATATAAATCAAACAAAAATCAAGACATAGAGGAGGGGAGATATGAGGTAGTTTAAGTGAGAATATTTCTTATATCTCATAAAGGGGATTTCAGGACATAGTATCTTAATTTGATGGACAAGGAATGGATAAACTCATCATTTGAATTTAGCACATTAAGTTCCAGAAGAAGAAACAAACAGAAAGTGCTCATCTTTGGTTAGGGGACTAGAATCAGGTGTGGGTAGAGGGAGTGTCATGATAAGCCCTCTGAGAGCCTGGGGCAAAAAGAAAAAATCGGTAAGATTGTTTCTGTCTTTATTTAAAAGTTTAGACTTCCAGGAATTAATTTTTTTTTATTTTTTGAGGTACCGGGGTCTGGGGATTGAACCCGGGACCTCCTATGTGGGAAGCCAGTACTCAACCACTGAGCCACAATGGCTTCCCTGAGTTGGTTTTATCATTTGTTTTGCTTGTTGTTTGCATTTTTGCTTTTTTAGGAGGCACCGGGGACTGGGGACCTGACACCAAACCTGGTACCACCCATGTGGGAGATGGGCGCTCATTCGCTTGAGTCACATCCGACACCAGAGTTCATTTTGATTTATTTTAACATTGCATTAAAATCATTTCTCTTAAATACTGAGTTTCTTTAGCACTCACTTAAACTGTGTACCTAAAATGAGCATTGCACTAGCTTCACCCAAGCCCCAACACTAGAGAGATGACTGGAGTTAGGGAAGGGAAGCATTTACTTGTTTGCTCTTTGATCCCTTGCTTTTGCCCTATCTATCTATCTATCTATCTATCTATCTATCTATCTATCTATCTATCTATCTATCTATCTATCATCTATCCATCCATCATATCTATCTATCTATCTATCCATCCATCATATCTATCATCTATCTATCTATCTATCTATCTATCTATCATCTATCTATCTATCTATCTATCTATCTATCTATCTATCTATCATCTATCTATCCATCCATCCATCCATCATATCTATCTATCATCTATCTATAATCTATCTATCTATCTATCTATCTATCTATCTATCTATATCATCTATCTATATAACTAATCTATCTTCCATCTCTACTTTTCTACCTACCTATCATCTATCATCCATCTTTATCATGTGGGAGTCTTACTTTTATAATTTTGAAAAGGCTAGTTAATTTTTTTTAGGCAAGTAAAAAGAGTTTATTGAGAGAAACTAGAGAAAAGAAAAGAGGGACACATCCAGACGTAGATGTGGGCTACCTCCAGGTAAAGAGTTAAATTTTTTAAAGCTAGTGTATAAAGGATGAAAATCAGGTTTTTTAGTAAACTTTATCTAGATTATATATTTTATGCAAGTATTAACTGACCATATAGCTAGAGAAAAGGTCATCCTATATTTTTAACACATCTAAGTTCATTTTCAAACACCACAATACTGCATCATGTGTTAGTACAGATACCTTATAACAGAGTATTCCCAATTCTTCCCTTCTTACGTCATTGCTGCCATTCCTTTCGCCTATCTGGAGGCTACAATCACCCAGTGAATTGTTACTATTATTGCTTTAAATTAAAAATTATCTTTTAGATCAACTTAGAATAAGAAAAATAAAATAAATTTATTTTGCCTTTATTCATTCCTTCTTTGATGTTCTTTCATTCTTTACATATATGAGTTTCTCAACCATATCATTTTCCCTCCCCCGAAGATCCTTTTTATTTTTTAAACATTTATTACAGAACAGGTCTGCTGTCTATGAATTCTTTCAGTTTTTGCTTCTCCAGAATGCAGGTATTTCTCCTTTACTTTTGAAGGATACTCTTACTGGACATAGACTTCTAGGTTAATGTTTTGTAATTCTACACCATTTTAAATATTTTACTCTACTATCTTCATGCTTGCTTGGAGTTTCTGACCATCGGCAACTGCAATTCTTACCTTTGTTCATCTGTAAGTAAGCTTCCCCTCCCTACCCTACTCTTGGCTTATTTGAAGATTTTCTCTTTGATTTTGTTTTGTTTTTTTTTTCAGTTTGAAAATGATATGCCTAGGGAAGATATTTCATATTTATTCTATGTGATGGTTTGAAGCTGTATGTACCCCAGAAAAGTATGTTCTTAAAATTAATCCACTCCTGTGGGCATGGACCTATTATAAGTAGTGTCTTTTGGTGAGTGTGATCTTAAGATGTGACCCACTTCATCCAGCGTGGATTATAATCCTTTTATTGGAGTCCTTTAAAAGAGAATGAAATTCAGATTAAAAAAAAAAAAAAGTCATGGAAGCCAGAAGCTGACAGCAACAATTCCCAAAAGAGAAGTGAGAGATTAGCAGAAGCTGCCATGTACCTTGCCATGTGACAAGAGTCCAGGATCACTAGCAGCTGGTTTTCAGGAAGATGGTTTCATCTCAATGATGCCTTGATTTGGACATTTTCACGGCCTCAGAACTGTAAGCTTGTAAGCTAATAAATTTCCATTGTAAATGCCAATCCATTTCTTGTACATTGCTTTTAGCAGCCTAGCAAACTATAACATTCTGCTTGTTGTTTTATGAGCTTCCTGGATCTGGGATTTGATGTCTGCCATTAATTTTTAAAACTTCTCTATCATTATTTCTTCAAAGATTTCTTCTGCTTCATTCTCCCTTTCTTATCATTCTAGTATGCCAATTACATAAAAATTAAAATTTTTGAAATTGTACTGTAGTTCTTGGATATTCTGTTCTGTTTGTCTTTTGACCTATCTTAAAATTAACTGATAAGATCTTCATGTATACAAAGTTTACTGATGAGTCCATTTAATGTATTTTTCATTTCTGTTAGTGTTTTTTTTTTATGTCCAGCATTTCCTTTTGATTCTTTCGAAAATTTCTACCTCTCTGCTTATATTAACCATCTGTTCTTGCATGTTGTCTACTTTTCCTATTAGAGATCTGAGCATATTAATCATAGTTATTTTACAGTTTTAAGTTTTCTACTGATTTTTGGCTCCAGGGCTTTCTTTTCTAGGTAATTTGATCTCAACATTGACTCTGCATTTACCTGCCTCTAAATTTCATGGCAGTGGTGTGCTTTGTGACCTCAGTTCTCTGATGAATTCAAGAAAAGTCAGTAGTTCTCAGTTTGCTCATTTTTTTCATGTCATAGGGATGAAATGATGACTTCCTAGCTCTTCACAAGTCAAAGCTAAAAATAAAAGTCCTTTTCTACTCTATTAGAAAGCTTAGTTTTATTTATTAGTTATAGTTTTATAACTATAACTAATTGAAAAAATATTACTATATATATGCTAAAAATGTAAAAATGCCATTCTTAATTGCAGTAAAATTATATTCCTTTCCAATGCCACATACCCAGTCAGATGCTACTATTGTTATATTATGCATATAATAGTTATACATTTATAAGGTATAATATATTAGACAAACATGAAAG
>PVKH010021407.1:0-14337 GCA_004027955.1 Chaetophractus vellerosus | reverse complement strand
GCACGTCTCAGCAGGATCTCATTGACTGCCACAGTAAATATTGCCTCAAATAGCAGGGCTCCTGAGGGCTCTAGGAATATCCAGAAACCATAGGCAGGGCAAGACAGCTCAGGGGCTTGGCGCCCTGCCAGTGGGCCTTACCTTGGAACTTATGCTCCCCAGTGTGACAGAGTTGGACTTATTTGTGGTTTCCCTACACGTGGCTCTTCTGCCCCTTCTATTTGAACCTATAGTTAGTACTATACTTGATAGTTGTATGTCCAAGAGACTTAAATCTTTGGTCCATGCATGTGCCAGTTGGGCCCTGAATCTCAGCAGAGTTGCAACACCTACTCTCCAGTTCACTGGACTCACCCAGGACAACTAACAAGGTGATGATGATGGACAACACCCATCGCAAGGAACAGAGAGAGTCTGCAACTGCAAGCAAGATAGTGCCATCCATCTGCCCCATGCGATCGAAGACCCCTCTCAATCAGAAGCAGAGTGGGCATCACCATCCTCAAGAACTGGGAATGAACAGTGGTCTAAAGTAGATTTACTATATTGTTATTCTAGCAATGGAAGAACTTTTATCACTAATGTGGAGGCAATGGCCACTGGAGGTTCTGAGGGGAGGGAGAGGGAAAAATAGGTATAATATAAGGACATTTTCGGGACATTGGAATTGTCCTGCATGACGTTGCAATGATGGATACAGGCCATGATATATTTTCTCATAATTTACAAAATTGCGTGGGATGGAATGTAAACTATATTGTAAACTATATCCATGGTTAGTGGTTAGTGGCAATGCTTCAATATTTGTTCATCAATTGTAACAAATGTACCACACTAATGAAGGATGTTGTTAATGTAGCAAAGTGTGGGAGGGTGAGGGAGTGGGTCATATGGGAATCCCCTATATCTTTTATGTAACATTTATGTAATTTAAGTTTCTTTAAAACAAATAAATAAAGTAAAATAAAATAAAACATGATCCCAAATAGTTCTTCTAACACCCTTATTTTACATACAGAAAAGTTGTTTAGAGGGGTTGCATAATTAAATAACATATCACAAATTTGGGGGGGGGGCAAGGGTAGCATGAAAATTCAGGCCATCTACCTCCAAAGTTCATTCACTTAACCATTTACAGTTTTCTCACACTTTTAATTTTTAAAAATTTTACATATCAGAAAATATTGTCTATTATAGCTCCTAATTTTAAGATTTCAAAACTGTAGTTGTTCATGTTTGTCAACCTTCCACCTAATTTTCCAGCATCTTCTTACCATCTTTTCAGACCAGTGACCAAATGCCCACATCTTTGCCAGTTGTTTGAAGCCTTTCTCCTCCATGCTTCTGGGGAACATCACCCACCCGACTGCCGACTGCCTCCGTGGAGAGGAATGTACCAATTAGCGCCGCATGCTGGCCAACTGAAGGTGCCATGGTGTTGACGAAAACTGTGCTGGCATAGAAAATAGGACATTAGGGGAAAAAAACATTAAAATGGCATAAAATATGTACAAAAATATTAAATAATTCTAGAAAGCATAGGCAAGCTAGATTTGCTAGCTGTACAAACTTGTCCAGGGAGATTATCTTCCTCCTGGATCACCTCCTTCGGTGGTTCAGTAAACAAACGTGGGGCATCTTGACCTCCTGCAGCAAACTGTCTCCCAAGAATCAGGCCACAACGCGTTGGTCTCTCCAAAAGATTTGGACAAGTCCTTATGCACTTACCCATTAATGTCCCTGTGCTTATATTCTCTCTCATTTCAGTTTCCTAAGTTTGGCAAAATGTTTGATTAACTGCTTGGCCTTCGCACAATTATCTCAGCGCTTAAGGGTATTTTTGCCTGTGTGCATGGGCCAAGATTTTCTTGCATAAAGTGAAAGGATGAAACAAAAATTTCTCTCTCTGTGTATTATCTCACAGACCTGCCCACCTGTCAAGGGAGAAGGGAATTCTTTTGATGTAGAGGGCTGGATACAATTTCACATACATTAAAAAGGCAGATTTTAATATTTATATCCAATGTTCAAATCTTGGCTCTGTCCCCTACTGTGTGGCTTCGACAAGTCCCCCCACCTCTCTAAGCATGATTTTCTTATCTGTAAAGTGCAGATTAAACCACCTTCCTCAGAGGACTATGGTGAAATTTAAGTGCCCGGTGTGGACTAGGTGCTCAAGAGGGTTGGTTCTTTGTTCCCTTATTTGTTGTACATCCCCAAATACCCACAGGCGTCCTCCATGGAATATTCCCCAATGAACAGTTCACAATGGTTTCTTCTTTCTTACATTCTTAAAATACTTGATGAAAACAGAACTCCTGTATATAACCTTTCATTAAATCATCTCTCAGTCCTCTGAGGGCAGTGGCATTGTTAAGCATTCCTGTGGTTCCTGAGCCTGAGGGAGCTGCACACGTAATGAGGCTTCAAGGAACACTAACTAAATGAAATGCCTGGGAAACAATTTGGGGCCCCTGAAAAAGCACTGGATTTGTTATTATAAGATTTAGGTTCTGGTCCTGATTCTCACACATACTAGCTTTGTGATGTTGGGGGAGAACTTCATTGAAATTCCATTCCAGGATGGAGGGGCAGTGGGAATCAAATGTGACCCTGTATATGTGAAAGTGCTTGGTAATTCCTAAGGTGCTAAACATAAACCTACCCAGATTCCTGGATTGTGTCTTGAATCTACATAAGCAACCAAATTCTCTTTGTGATGTTTTTATTCTAGCTGTTGATAAATGCACCTTCATTCTGATGCTAGGATAGGGAGCAGAGTTGGGTAAAGCAAACTGTTAAGTGCCAATCATTTACAATTAGACTGATGTCCCAACCAATTAACCAATTACACATAAAGTTGAAGCCCATTTGCAACCTACTGCAAGGGTTAAGAGATTGACAGATTCTTAGCGGTAAACTCACAATACACAAGGGCTTATGCTCAAAACTCCCATTAGCAATAATGGGAGTTATGTCTTCTAGGTCCACTGAGACATAAGAGTTGAATGTGGTTCATAATCTATCTTACTTAATGTCATCAGTTTCCCTATAGCCGCTTCAAACAATCAGACGCCAGTGAATTGTGTAAGTGGAACTAATAGCATTGAGTTAGGAGAATATTGATGGTCTCTTTCAATGAAGACTTCCAACATGAGAAGCCTAGGGATATTCAAAATCTCGATGTGCCTGAGCACATTTATTTTTGTTTATTAAAGGAGGAAGGTGATTCTTTAAGATGAAAAATACTAGAGGGGTGCAGATGTGGCTCAAGTAGTTGAGCACCTGCTTACCACATGGGAGGTTCTGGGTTTGGTCCCTGGTGCCTCCTAAAAGCAAATGAACAACAAGTAAACAAATGAAGGAACCAGCCAGAGGAGCCAATGTGGCTCAGTGGTTGAGTGCCAGCTTCACACATACGAAGTCCCAGGCTCATTTGCCAGCCCTGGTACCATAAAAAAAAAAGTACTAGATAGAAGAGGATAATATACATAGACATGTCAACCAAAAGATTTCCCCTAATACTAGCACTCTTTTTTCCTTCTTGTTATATAAATAAAAATTGATTACACTTGTTGAGCCCTTTAAAAATTACAAAGTCTATCTTATCGCCTTTGCTTTACAAAAAAAAAGTGAATCAAACCAAAGAAAAGTGACATTGGACTTTTTCATTTCTTTCCTACAAAATAGCCACTTAAGATATCCTTTGAACATTCATGAAACATGTTTAGAATTTTCCCAATCACATAAGCACAAAATATCATTTCTCCCATATTTTACCCCACATTCAGTTATCAACTCCTGTCAATTCTTTAAATATTTGATACCTGTCCCTTTCCTTCCAGTCTCATCACATCCACCCCAGTTAAGGCCCCGTTAAAGCAGACCTAGACTGAGGCACTGATATTTTGGTTGCTTCTTAATCTATTGAAACTCCAATGCATCTTGCACATTCTAAAATGCATAGAATGCAAAATCCTTGAGAGCAGGGACTATGCCTTATATCTCCTTGTATTGCAGATGCAATGACCATATTTTCTAAACTGAAAATCGGGACATGTATTTGGCAAGCACTTTTATTATATCGGGGCGGGGAGCAGAAACCTGTCATTGGGCTTTTCCCTCAAAATCTGTGGTGGCTGTATCTAATCGATACATTCTAATCCTACATTGTAGAAATACCATACATATGGGTTGTTTGCTTACTCTGTCTAGAACAGAGGTTGCAAACTGTAAAATATGACCCACAGTAATCTTTTTTATCTAGAACATTGTTTTTATAAATTTGAATTGATTACCAACATTTAATAATTGCTGATATCACATAAAAATCAAGCTTCTCTAAGAAATCTGAAGATCTAAGAACACTGGGTTCTTAGAAATCAGCTTATGCTAAAGCCCACCAAAATGGGGAAAATCGAACAAATCTGGAAATCCAAAGGGAGCTACACTTTCAGTATAAGGATGAATGGCAAAGAAAACTTGCACAGAAAGGGACAACAAGGAAAAGTGCCAATCTTGACTTTGGCACTTAGAAAAGGAAAAAAAAACCACATAACACTCTTTCAATAATTTATATTCCCAAGCTGATACCCCCACACATGTGAGTTGCAGTCCAATTTACCCAACTTATATAGTTTAAAACAAAAAAAAACCCAAGCAGAGATATTAATTTTTTCCTGGGTAAGTAGTGATCTTAGGCAATTTATTTTATTTATTTATTTTTTTGGTTACATATCCACCCCCCCCCTTCTGCTTGCTCTTGCTGTGTGGCCATTCTTCTGTGTTCTTCTATGTCTGCTTCTTGTCTCCCCCCGTTTTTGCGGCGACATGCCGAGTCGGCCCTCCGTGCAGGCGGCTCGCCCCGCTCGTGGGTGGCTCTATTCCATTTCACGGGCGGCTCCGCTCCGTGTTTTGCAGGCAGCACAGCTCCGTGTTTTGCGGGCGCTCAGCTCCGTGATTCACGGGTGACTTGCCATGCCCGTGGCGGCTCCACCCTGCCGGTGGCGGCTTTTTTGCCTTGCCCACAGTGGCTTTACTCCACCCACGGCGGCTTGCCTTTCTCAAGGCTGTCTGCCTGCTCGGAGAGGTCCCCGGGAACCAAACCCAGGGCCTCCCATGTGGTGTACCGGCGCCCTTATCCACTGGGCTATACAGCCGGCTCCTTCAGGCAATTTATAAGTAAACACAAATGATCTCTGGATGAATACAACTTCAGTCTATGCTGTATGCCTCAAAGAAACTCTACAGGTAAAATTCCAAGGAACATGAACGGAGTCAAAATCCACAAAACACACCAGGAAACAAGGCACAATGAGTGAAAGCCAGCAGCAACCAATGGCAAACAACAAACCTGCAAAGTCTTCAGATATGGTATGATAAGACACAAAATATTAAATAAGAAGGTTTAATATTAATTCACTCAACAAATATATATTTTAGGAGGTACCAGGGATTGAACCCAGGACTTCGTACATAGGAAGCAGATGCCCATCCACTGAGCTACATCCACTCCCCTCAACAAATATATATATTTTTAATAAACTCTTTTTTTGATGTACTGGGAGCTGGGGATTGAACCTGGGACCTCATATGTGGGAAGCCAGTGCTCAACCACTGAGGCACATTGGCTTCCCTGAGTTAGTTTTTTTGTTTGTTTTGCTTGTTTGCTTTTGTTTTTTCAGGAGGCACCAGAAACTGAACCTGGGACCTCCCATGTGGGATGTAGGTGCTCAACTTCTTGAGGCATGTCCGCTCCCTCAACAAATATTTTTTTGAGTACCTTTTATATGCCAGGTGTTCTTCTAAGCTCTGGAGATAAAGCAGTGAATAAAATAAATATCCCATCCTTCAAGGAGCTTACATTGTAGGAAAGAAAACATATATAGAATGGCAGGTGGTGAAAAAATTAAAGCTCAGAGAGAGATATGGAGAACTATGGTAGGTGATATCTCACTGTCCTCAGAGCCACACAGGGATTAGCTGTGGGCATGCGGGATGAACTGAGAGTCCTGGGCTTCATGTGTAAAATGAACAAAAACAAAGGCATAATGAGATGGTGGTCTCAAGGCAGAGAGCAGTGGAAAGATTGTGTAGGCAATGGAGTGGGAGAGGGTCTCTTCTGAAGAGATACAGAGTCTTAGGCCTCCCTTCTCACTCCTGACAATGCTTATGTAAGGGGTAGGGAAGGAAGGTTCTCATCTGAAACACAAGTTATTTCAGGAATCCCTCTGGCTTCCTGCTGACAGAGGCTTAGAGGCCAGGGGAGAGATGGTCTTTCCTTTAAACTCCTTGTTTCAAGAACTAAGAAAGCCCTGAAAATTTGAGCAAGAAACAAGAGACAATACAAAATTAGCCAAGTAGATCTGCAGTAGATTTTCTAGAAAAAAAATAATAATAGAAATGAAAAACTCAAGTTAAAAAGGAGATTCAACCCATCTTACGAATTAGTGAACTGGAAGACAGATCCTACAAAACTATCATAAATACAGACTAGAGAGTCAAATAGATACAAAATATGAAAGGGAGATTATGGGACATGGACAATAGAAGGAGAAGGTCTAATATACATGTAATCCAGAATTCTTAAAGGAAATGATAGGGAAAATGAGGCAGAGGAAATTTTCAGAGAGATAATGACTAAGAATTTTCCAGAATTGTTGAAAGTCATTACCTACCTGGTCACTGTAGGCATTTGAAGTTTTGACTCCTTGTCTATAAATATTTTTATTAAGCCATCTTCCAGAAATATGTTTCCTTGAATACTACTTAACAGGTTACAAAGTGCTTTTACATACTAAATTCTATTTACTGGAAATCTTGGATTTGTTTCCCCTGATAGGAACTGAAGTAATCTCTGGGCATGTATCAATATTAAAGCCATTTTCTTTAAGATAAGGAGAGAAAGTTTCTCATGACCAAATTTAACTAATTAAAATTATGGCATGCTCTTAAGTGTGATGGACATAGTAGTTATACCAGTGAACTTGGTCGATTCTCTGCAGTTTTCATTTCAACACATTTTGGGATATTCTGTTTCAAATTTTCTTGTCCTTTGTTTCTAACTTCATAGGAATGATTTTTGGGGTTCACCAAAGGCAGGACCCTTCAGAGAATTAAGTGATGAGATCTAATTTCATCATGACCTTGGTAGCACCATAAATCACTTTTTCCATTTTCTATGTGAATAAAGTCCAAAACTTTTTAGCATGACATAATAAGCAATTTCTTTGTCTTCTGTCACTGCCTTCTTTTCTGGCTCACCTCTCAGAACAGGCACATAAAACAACTTACAATTTCCCCAAATATATGAACACATAAGAGGGTGTCAGGCTCCCGAGCTTCTATACTGGAAATATCTCTTAGTCCCCTCTCTGTCCCTCCCGTACTTCTCCAATGCTCCCCCACTAAACTTTTCTCACCTAAAATCTGAAAGTCTACTGGTCCTTCAAGACCCTTCTCAAACTGGGCACCCTGTTGCCCAGGCTTTCTTAGCATCTATTTCCCCTTGTGCTACAATGCATTCTTCTCTGTATCCTGGCATGTCTGGCATGTGATGAGTGCTGAACAAATTCTTGGGGGAATAAATCATATAGAAAGTCTGGGGAAAACTCTAGGAAAAAAATTACAAAATTAAAAAGGACCAGCCCTATGCCTGGACAGCAATACCACTTGTAGGAAAATCTATATAAATAATGAAGAATAGAGCTCAAAGACTTAGCTACAAGGGTGCACGCTCCAATGCTATTTAAAGAACAAGGGGCCGGCTCGATAGCCCAGTGGATAGGGCGCCGGCATACCACATGGGAGGCCCTGGGTTCGATTCCCGGGGACCTCTCCTAGCGGGCAGACCGCCTTGAGAATGGCAAGCTGCCACGGGCGGGCCAGAGCCGCCGTGGGCAGGGCAAGAAGCTGCCATGGACAGGGCAAGAGCCGCCACGGGCAGGGCAGGTCGCCCACGGATGGAGCACAGCCAGCCACCCGCGAACTGAAGCAAGCGCCGGCCGTGAACGGACGCAGAGACCGCCCACAAGCGGGGAAAGCCGCACCTGCGCAGTGACCACTCTCGGCGCGTCGCTGCAGCGGGGGGAAGGGGAGATATGTAATAAAATAAATAAATCTTTAAAAAAAAAAAAAAGAACAAAATTCGGAACACAGTTTTAAATCCTTCAATAGGGCTTCGGTTAAATAAATGTATAACGGAATACTAAAGAGCCATTAAGAAACAGGTGTGTGGAAGAAATTACAAAATTATGTGGAGCCACAGTCACTGGACACTTTGGGGGCAGGGAGAGGGAAGGGCAATTGTAATACGGGTTTTTTTTTAGGGGCTTGGGAATTGTCATGGGTGATGTTGCAATGGAGGATATAGGCCATTTTATATCATCATGTATCATGGAGCACTGTATGGGAGAGAGGGTGGTCTACAGTCTGAACTGTGGTCCATGCTTGATGGCAAAGCCCCAAGATGTGTATATCTATCACAGGCATTATGCCACATTTATGAAGGATATATATGTGGGAGGTTGTGGGAGCTGTGGGAGGGTGGCATATGGGTACATATGTGTAACATCTATGTAATCAATGTATCTTAAAATAATATATATATAAATTTAAAATTTAAAATTAAAAAATAAATAAATAAAAAGACAAGAAAGAAAGAAAAAGAAAGAGAGAAAGAAAGAAACAGGTGTGGAAAATATTTAATGGCATGTTGTAGGAGAAAGGATAAGGATACAAAGCCACACGTACAGTCTGAAAAACACATACACATATACATATACTGGAATGCTATGCATCAAACAAGTGTTTTTCTGGAAGGTGAGATTTCAATTTTTTTCTTTCTGCTTCTGAAAAATCTAATTTTTCTACAATGAGTAACAATTTTTTATTATTTAAAAAAAGGGTTTTATTTTTAAAGGAGAGACTCCTCTCCTTTCCTGCCCCTATTTCCCTTTGAAGCGCCAACTCCGCTAAGAGCCATTCTTACTCCCAACATTGCAGGATGCCCAAAGGGAAAAGCTGACCAGCTATTTCAGCCCCATTTCACAGAAAGGAGCCTTGGAAGGGGAATCTGTATTTACTTGGACATTCCTCAGTCCCAACCACACACACCCTTTTATCTTTTACTAGGTTACCGCTGTTTCCTCCGAGTTACCCAAACAGGCAGAGCCTCGGCCAGTAGGGAGAACCAGACCTCCAGGGCTGGTGCCGCGCCAGATACTCTGGGTCCAACTGTCCCAGGAGGCAGGCGGGCGGTAAGCGCCTGACTCCACTTCCTCCGCCTGCCTTCCTGGAGGTCCCCCGCCTACACCACGGCATCGCGTCTCCGGGGATGTCACACTTGGTCATCAGAGCGGGCCTGAAGCTTCTGGGAGGAAAATGGAGGTTGAGGTAGCGAGAGCCGTGGCGTGGGACCATGAGGCAGGGCCCCTAGCTCAGTGCCTGTCACTAACTAGCTGGCGATGGGGGTAAGTGGTTTCACCTTTGAGTGGATTAATTTTCTCATCTGTCAGAGAAGGTGCTGATCTAGAATGACCGCGCAGGTCCCTTTTCCGGTGTTATTAAGGATGAGCGCCCATATGTCCCCGGGAGTGCTGAAAAAGTGAGAAAGTTAATACCTATCATTGCTTGAGATGCTAGGAACCAAAAAACACGGTCTTATTTAATTCTCCAACAACCCCATATGATAGTGTCTGTGATCCCAATATACAGATGGAAAACAGAGGCACAGCCAAGCCTACAGAATGCATTATTCAACCTTTTTCGCCTCACGACACACACGGAAAATACTTTTGTACAGCACACCGGGGCAAAGGCGTGAGCACCGGCCCGAAGTAAATGCCCGCACGGCCGCGGGCGGAGGGACTGGAGGTCGCTGCTTACCTGTCCCACGGGAATGGAGGCAGCAAAGTGACTGAGCCAAAAGAAGATTGATACAACGGCATCAAGCCAGACCTGGATTAGATACGCAGCCCGGCCTTTTGCTTGACTTCAAGCAAATAACTTAACCTTTTTGAGCCAGTTTCCTAACCTCAATGTGGAGCTAATAATTCTACGTACGTCACGAGGATAGTGACATGAGGAGAGGAACAACCGAACAAGTACCACGGCGCCCGCACCCAGTGACCGCTTAGTAACATCGTCTCGCAACGCTGGCCAAGACTTCGTTCCTGGCACCACAGCCGGTCCCCGACTTCTTGGAACGTGGGGCTCGGGAGCCCAGCGCGCCCTCCCCGGGCGCGGAAGGGCAGCGCTAGCCCTGCGGCCTCGGCGGAGGCGGGAGGGAGGCGGCTGGCGGCCCGGGGGGTTCCAGGTTGCAGTACAGAATTCTGCGTACCCGGCCCAGCTGCGTCACCATCCGAAAGTGCAAGCCCGGCGGGCGGGGGCGGGGGCGGGGGCGCGGCGCTGCTGGGAGCAGGGGTGCGCTTACCGAAAGCGCGAGCCTCTGCCGCGAAGCCCGGCCAGCCGGGAGTTCCCGGCCGCGATCAATGCGGCGAGTCTGCGCCCCGCCGCGCCGCCTTTGGCCGCGTGCGCGCCTGGGCGCCGTTCCCGCTGGCACTCTGGATCCTCTCCACCCCCGCCGGTCGAAGAGTCCTGGCAACGGCGGTGGTGCGGGTCTTCTGCAAAGCTAGAGCGCGACGCCCACGCGCCTCTCGGCCTCCGGCCCTTGGAGAGAGGCGAAGTCCAGCCTCATGGCTTGGGGCCAGCCGGAGCCCGGTGTCGTCGCCGCGCCGTCGCGCCTCGTAAGGCGTGAGGCCGATGTTCCTCAACCGAGATATTTTTTTTTTTTAAAGGCGCTATAAAAACCTTCCTCGTTTCTTACCAGTCGTCTATGCCAGACCGACTCGCCCCATTGCATAATTCCTGTCATGGAATTGCCGCGTGACTCGGTTGGAGCCCAGAAATGTTTCGTAGGTTTTCCCAGCCTAAAAACTGAGCAGTTGGGTGTCCCACCGTGACCCCAGGGTGTTGGATTTCTTCTGGCGACTGGGTTCCTCTCTAAAATGTGGAGGGAGAGAAAGAAAAGCTAACCTGCCGGCTGTCTCTTCTGCTCTCTGTTGGCGCTGGGTGACTGCGACTGACTCGTGGATATTTTCAGACAGCAAAAAGTGTTTTGATCTGTGGGGAAGAATTCAGGAGCTACTTTTGAAGGAGGAAGGGCAGTGATGCTTAAAGGCGTTGGAGACACAATCTAGAGCTCTCCAAGAATCACAGGGTTATTATACTGACTGCCCTAGTGTGGGTACTGAATAAATATCGAATGAATGAATATTTGGAGGAGGGGTTTACATGGCTGTCTATAGACCAAATCTCTCATTTTGCAGTGAGGAAACCTAGAAATTAAGTGACTTGCCCAAACTTACCCAACTAATTATTAAGGAAGGCAGGAATAGAATCTTTGTCATGTTTCAATTCCAAAAACTTGTGATTATAAGGTGGGTATCTTTTTCCCACTTTATGAAAATAAATATCTTCTACAGTAATTTCTGCCAAGCCTTACTCCACTCCCTCTCCCTAGCCATTAAAAAAAAGCAAAACAAAACAATACCTACCATCCTCCCCCCAAATTAATATATGTATACCAGGCTAACTTTAGTAAGGACAATGCAAGATATTAGCAAGGCATTTTAGCTCTTATTCCCATAAGTTAATAGTGACTCTTAATCACCCAAAATATGCATGCACACACACACAAACACAATGAAACAACAACAACAAAAAAAAAACCCAAGAGTGCTTCTCCAAGTTGATGTGGACAATACAGGGTTCCCACTAACCTTACTTTTGGAAATATGGTGTTTGGTGTTCTGCATAGAAACTGTGACTCGTGTGACCATCAGGGCCACTCTAAAACTGGTCAGTTATTTTACTCAGACTTGGAATGGATTTGTTGCTCATCTTTCATAATAGACAAGCTGTAATTTGTAAGAACACAATCAACTTCGTGGACAGTCTGGCAGATGGCTGAACAGCTTTTTGTCTTTGAAGTTTCAAGGCTGACCAACTAAACCAAATGTCTAATTTAAGGACCTGAATTGCCAAACAAGTAAATGTGAAGATCAAAGGAATCAAAACTGTAAGTGGTAATCAAGAGTAAATTTGATTGTGGATTGTCAACAATATTTTCCACACAATGATGATTATGTATAGTTATAATACTACAAATTCAAGTTTTTATCCAAGTCCAGGTTATGAAGAAGATGCTGGGCCTTTCCAGTGAAGAACTATGGATCAAATTATGAATCATCTCATTTTAAGGTCAGTCAGAAGTACTCTGATGTGGACAATCCTTTGTAAGTCTGCTATCTTCTCTAGCCCTTTGCTACTTCTGGTATCTTGCCAGTGGGAATGAATACTAATTGCTAAGTATTTTTTTTAATTCTAGGCAATGCAGACAGACTATCTTAATTTTGTTTTCATAATCTAATACAATATTTCTGAAATCAAAGCATCACCTCCTATACTTTTCCCATATAGGGATTTCTAGTTTGCCATTGCAGCCGGGCTATTGAAACTGAACTCTAGGAAAACAAGGTTGTTGGCCCGTTATTGTCTTGCATTGCTACTTGAGAAAAAGCAGCTGATCAAAAACCAACTTTTTTTTCCATCAGATTTTAAGAATAACAACCTATTTGGATGCATATGATCCTTTTTTTAACATATTACACATTTCATTCAACAGCATTACAAAATTGGTGTTGAAACTTTTTTTGCAAAGAAAATATCTCAGGACAATTTCAATTATTATTACTTTTTAGTACTGTGATATTTTAGCGATAATATACTATTTATCAATATCTTAGTATGACATTTTGGAATTGATTGGGTCATTAGCAAAAATATATATTTCTTCATTTTATAGATGAGAAATTGAGGCCTATTGAAATTAATATTTAGAGTTTCTGTTAGAGCCAAAAACAGAATTGAGGATGCTGATGTCTTTTACAAAATCATCACCATAGCCTTCATTTCATGAGTATCTGCCTTTGTATAAGACATGGTGCTTGGAAATGGGGAGATGAAAAGGTATAAGGAGCTGTCAAAGATTTTATAATCTAATTGGTGGTATAGGTCACTGCTTCTCAAAATTGAATTTCCATATAAATGGACCCGGGGATCTTGTTAAAATGAAGATTCTGATTAATTAATTCTGGGTTGGGGCCTGAGATTCTGCTTTGCTGCTAACATGCCCCCAGGAGATGCCAATTCTGCTGGTCCATATACCACACCGTGAGTGGCAAAGTGAACGACGTATACATTAAGTAGAAAGATAATTAACAGCCTAGCAACCTGAAATCTTTGGAACACAGAGAAACAACAACAAAATGATAAAAGCTTCTGAGCATCTGAAATGGATGTTATAAAACTCACCCACTTTGTTTCTAGAGATGTCCTTCAGATACTCAGAGCATATTGACTATTATGTTACAAAACAGTAACCTATTCTTGTTTCTGGGAGCATAGCATACTATATATACTTTAATAAAATAAAGAAATAATGGGGCAAGGAGAAGGAAGGGACAAAAGTGACAGGGGCAAGAAATAACGTTAAAGGAAGAGACAGCATTTTTAAAAAGTTGAAAGTACTTAAAAACATGACAGCCAAGATATCAATACTTCCTGGGAGCATCACTGAAAATGTGGTGTTCTACAATGGATGCCTAGATTCAGAGTCCAGAAGTCTTGAATCAAGTTCTGGTCTTCCACTTAGTTCTTATAAAATCATTAGATGGTTGTGAAACCTATTTTAGTTTTAGCTTCCCTATCAGAAAGAAAAAAAAAAAAAAGGTTATACCTCCAGTCTCCCTGGATTGAATAATTAAATGCATTAAATAAGACAATATGTATTAAAGTGTTTGACAGAGGTGTTGAAGAGCGCACAAAGCTTGCTGGTGGTTTTTAAGTTTAGAAACTGTCAGAAGCAATTTTATGGAAACCGATGCAGGAACAAATAATTCCATTCTTAAACTATTTGAGGGAATAGAAAAAAGGAGATACCCTCTGTAGCCGTTTGATGTAATTATGAATTTCAAAAATCTATATTGAATCATGCCTGTAAACTGATTTGTTAATGTGGGCATGATTAAGTTATGATTAGGGCATTGACTGGGCCCCACCCCTTGGTGGGTGGGGGAATCGAATATAAAAGGCAAGGCACAGGACAGAGGGAGCAGATTTGAGAAGCAGTTTTTGGGAAGCAATTCTGATGTTGGAGAGAAGGCCCCGGGAGAAGAGAAGTGAGCCCTTCCCTGATAGTCTATAGCTGGCCTTGTGGAGAGAAGCAAAGCCTAGAGAGACTCATGGTCTACAGTTGACCTTGTGGAGGAAACAGAG
>PVKH010021406.1:0-14338 GCA_004027955.1 Chaetophractus vellerosus | reverse complement strand
TGCTTTGGCCTTTAGGCCAGGGGTTGGCAAGCTACCTGTGCCAATCCAGTCCACTACCTGTGTTTGTAAATAAAGTTTTATTGGAGCACAACTATGCTCATTCATTTACCTATTGCTTACTGCCGCTTTTGCCCTTTGGCTGAGTTAACTGCAACAGTCCTTCCGGACCGCAAAGCCTAGAATATTTACCATCTGGCTCTTTGCAGGAAAAGTCTGCTTTAAGTTATGGAGAAACATTGGGATTTGAGGGCCCAGGAAATGTCCTAATGAAGTGGCACCTTGAGAATGTGACATGTGGAACAGACCGGAGTCAGGAAACCTGGAGGTTGTAGAAGCCGTTGCAAGAGCTTGGAGTGAGAAGGCCAGGTTGAGGAAGACAATGGCAGGAAGAGAGGCTGCTGAAGAAACTGGTTTCAAGGCAAGGGCTGGTTGCTGAGTTTGAAAAAGAAAGATCAAAGCCTTCGTGCCTGGGTGACTAAGGAAATGGACTGTGTCTCTGATAAAGGTTGGGACAAAGAGTTCGTTTCTGGGGGAAAAAGAGGTACAGGTGCATTCTGTGAGAGTGAATTGAAATAAGGACATCCAATGGGTGGGTCTCTGAGGAGTTAAATATAAGGAACTAGAGCTCAGGGGATAGAAGGCAGCTGTGGGACTGAGGGCAAGGCTGAACCTCGGGAAACCCTCACCCAGGTGGGAGAAAGAAACGAAGGCCGAATTAAGAGAGTGTGAAGAATGAACTGCGTTCCTGCAGAAGCTGAAGTAGTGAGAGGTTCACTCCATTAGAGGTCACCGGTGGCCCTGCTGCCCTTGCCTCATCCCACGGCCCCCTCACCTGGTACCTCAGGACACACGGCTGCTCTCCTGCCATGTCCACATGCCTGGGACCTCACCGCAACAGGCTAGCCACCCCAGTCGGCCAATACTGGGGCACTGTCTTGCTTTTGAAAGGCTCCTAGGGACTTAGTCCCCTGCCCTGGCCCCAAATCCACACCTGGAGCCCAGGTGCCAGCTGTGAAATTTATCTGACTTGTCCTCTTGTCTGGGGACCCACCAACTGCCACATCTCACCTTCCAGCCTATTGCCTGGCCAATGCTGGGTCTCCCAAATGCAGGCTGGACGGCCCCTCCCCCGATGCCTTGCTGAACAGACGGACCTCCTCCTGCCCCTTCTGCAAGTCGGTTCCCTTCTGCAATGCGTAGGCTCCACTTTGGAGGCTTCTCTGTTCCCTAGAACACTGCCCTCCTTGTCCAGGCTTCCCGACAGCAATCAAATTCCTTGACTCTCAATCTGACATGATGGATGGTCCAATCACTGCAGCTGGGCTCACCCAGGACGCCACAATAATTACAGCAAATGGACTCCAACCCCCACGTCTCAGCCAACAACAGGATCGACGCAGTCTGTGAAGGGAGAGTGGGGACTGCACACTCGTCCCCATGCCTGCCCATTTTAGCCCCATCCCAGTGCCCAGCTGGCCCAGCCTGGGGGCCAGGGGCCTCTAGCCTGTTTGCTCGAAGCTGATTGCACGTGGCTCTCTGCCGCTGGAGCCCGAAGGCGCGTGCAGCACGCGGGCCAGTCGCACAGCCCGCTAGGGGACAGCTGGCCTTGGAGCCCAGAGCTTCTCCAGCAGTGTGTGAAAGCGCCCTCTTGGGAGCCATTTCTGAGAGGTGAGGCCGGGGTTCTCGTCACCTGGGGAAGACGCTGGTTCCTGCCAACGGGCCTGAAATGGTCCATGTTGGAGGACTACAGCCCCCTGGTCTGAAGGCCCTACACTGGTCGCAGAAGTCTTTCTGGCTCTCCAAGGCTCATGGGCAAAGACAGCACCCCCTACTCAGAGCTCCTCCCCTCCCGGCCACCATGGTCCCAGGCCCCACACTTGGGCCCCAGGCCCAGGGTCTCGGTGCTCCCTTTGGCCGGGCCAGTGCCGCTCAGGCTTCCTACCGCTGAGTCCTCATTTGTCTCCAGCTTGGCCACAATACCTGCAAGGAGCTTCCCCGGCTGCCAGGAAGTTACCGCGTTCTGAGGCTGCATGGCTGCTGGCTGTGAACTGAGGCACTTCGGCCTCTTGATCCCGTTCAATTCCCTCAGTCCCAGCAGCAAAAGAGTCAAAGCCAAAGAGGAATAGAAGTGACGTTGGCCTCTTAGCTTCCTCGGGCTGCTGGACAACGTACCACCAACTGGGCAGCTTAAAATGACAGAAATGCACGGTCTCACTGCTCTGGAGCCAAGGCACTGCCGTTCTCGGCTTCTCTCCGGGCTCCTGGCAATCCTTGGCAACCCTTGCCAAGCCTTGGCATCCCCTGGCTGCGGCCTCACTCCAGTCCCTGCCTCAGTCCTCACGTGGCCGTCTTCTCCCTCCGATGTGGCTGTCTGGGTGTCCTCCTCTTCTAAGGACACCAGTCTTACTGCACTCAGGCCTGCCCCCCTCCAGAATGGCTCATGTTCACCAATCACATCTTTAAAGACCCTTGTTCCAAAACATGTCACGTTCACAGGACTGGGGGTTAGGACTTGAACATGACTTTGCGAGACCACAATTTAACCCACAATAGCCTCTTCCTAAAAGCCCCACAAGGCCTTAGGAGAGTTTCCTGATGCCCAGAAGCAGGGCCAGAAGCTGTGACATTAATCCAGCACACACCCCAGTCCTGAGCAGGTGTGGGAGTCAGTTTCCTGAGCAAATGGTCCCAGGTGAGAGTCAGGTAGGGAAGTCCAGTGCTCCACCTGAGACAGGTGGCCCAGGTGATGGTCCCGGTAGGCCCATGGCTTTCATTTGTGGATGAAAGCTGCAGCCTTGAGGAAACCTGAGTCACACAACAGCTCACACTCAACCAGCCCCAGGGTCCTCCCCAAGCATGCTCTGCCTTTGCTCCCCTCAGCCTCCGTCCCTGTGCTCCTGCTGTGCTCCCATTGGCCATGGCAGCTGAGCCTCATCCTTCTCGTCACTCTGACAAATGCTCTTCTTGCTTCTAGGCTCACCTTGACCACTGGCTTCCTGCCAGCAGGCTCAGAGCATCCCGGAAGCTCGGGAGGGTCAGTGATGATAATGACTTTTTATCTTTGTTTGCTAGAGCTGCTATGACAAATACCACCCAATGGGTCAGCTTAAACAACAAGCATTTCCTGGCTCACAGTTTTGTAGGCTAGAAGTTCAAAATCAAGAGGTCAGCAAGGCCATGCTTTCTCTCAGGGTTGAGAGCATTCTGGCAATGGCAGTCCTCCATCACATGGCCATCTCTCCTCTCTGGTGTCTGCTGTCTTCAGGCCTCTTCTGCTTCAGGCTTCTGGTTTCTCCTGACTGACTATTTCTGGTTTTCCCCACCTTGGAAGGCCTGCAGTCACGCAGATAAAGGCCAACCCTGACTCAATTGGTCTCATTCAAAATAAGATCTTTAAAGAACCTCTTCATGAAAGAGTCCGCACCTTAACAGTATCTTCAAAGGTCCTATTTACAAATGGGTTCACAGCCCCAGGAATACAGATTAGACTTGAACGTGTCTTTTGTGGGGTACATAATTCAATTCCCAATTTTTAATTGCTTTTTCAAAACTGTGCTTCAATTTTGCTCAAAACAGCCTACTCTAGGCAAGAGATTCAATAATCTTCAAAGAAAACAGTTTTTAAAAGTTATCTTTCTAGCCACCCTAAACTTCTATATCAAGCTCTTCTTAGCATTTGCAGCTTATTGAAGAAGCCATCAGGTATCCATTGCAAATCAGGTTATGCTTAGTTCTAGTTAAAGAAGAGAAATAGTTAAGGGGACACTGGTAGCTGAAATAAGGCATGGGCTCTTCTAAAGTCAAAATAAAGTAAAATAAGGCAAACTAAAAAATTTGTAATTAGAAAATAAGAAATAAGGCATGGGCTCTTCTAAAGTCAAAATAAAGTAAAATAAGGCAAACTAAAAAATTTGTAATTAGAAAATTCTCTAAAGGTTTTATATACACACAAGGCAAAGAGATTTCTTTGTTCTTTCTTCTGATTTTTGCTACATGGCAAAACATAACCTGTTAATGCAGATGAACGTGTGTCCTGAGCAAAAGTTCCACAGCTGCCCTGGCCAAGCCTGAAGCCACTAACAGCAAAACTTCAGATTTATTGTCCCTTCACTCTAAGATATTCGTGTGATTCATCCTGTGAATTAAAAAGGAACATTTTATTCACAATTTCTGTAAAATACACTGATGATAGATAAAAAAGGAGAAAGGCACCAAACTATATCTTTGGCTTTTATTTATTTCACAAAGCCACTCTAAATTAATTCTACGCTATGTAGGTTAATGTTAAACTTAACTTTAAAAAATAAAATCGGGCTTTAGAATAAAATGAGATGCTGAACTCTTGTCCTTCTCACCATGTCATGATTTATATGGTGCATCATAGGCCAGGGTACAAATCCCATCACTGCCTCCTGGTGGTAATATACCCTAATTGCAGGATCAGTTTTTGAAAAGTGTTTAATACCTTGAAAGATGAAACATGGAATGATAACAAACACAATGTTAAGAAATACAGAGCTGTCATCTCTGGTAAAGAGATATGACTCTCACCACTCCTTGAGAGAGCCTGATTTTAGCTCAGTGCTATACTAGAATTACCACTTAGAAAATTTGGCTTCATTAGCAGGCAAATTTATATTACTCAAATAAAGTTAATATATGTCATTGGAAAATGAAACACATGATACAGTCAGGTGCTATTAATTCCACATATATGACTTTTCCTTTACCAAGTGGTTTCGTTTCCTGGGCTACTTGAGCAAATGCCATGCAATGGATCAGCTTAAGCAATGAGAATTTATTAGCTCATGGTTTTGAGACTAGAATCAAGTCCAAAGCAAGGCAATGCTTTCTTCCCAAAGACTGGAGTTCTGGGGCTGGTTGCCGGCCATCCCTGGTCCTTGGCTTCTCTGTTACATGGCAATGCACATGACAGCCTCTCCTCATCTCTTAATTCTCTTCCAGATTCCTTTGAATTTCAGCTTCTTGCTTCTTGTGACATTCTCACTGTCTGTCTAAATTTCATTCCACTTACAAAGGCCTCCAGTAGTAGCATTAAGATTCATCCTGATTGAACTTGGCCACATCTTAACTGAGGTAACCTCATCACAAGGTCCCACTTACAACGGATTCACACCCACAGGAATGGATTAAGTCTAAGGACATGCTTTTCTGGGGTACATACAATTCCAAACCACCACACCAAACAAAGGCAAACATAGACTCCACAGACATCTTGGTATTCTGTATGAATTGGAAACCACACCTACCTGGGTTTTCTAAAATTGGATTAAAGAACTGATCGGCCTGTCCTTCTCTAATAACCTGTGATGGATTGAACTGTGTACCCACGTTTGGACATGTTCTTGGCTTTGTTCATTTTGGGGCTGTGGACCCATTGTAAATGAAGATCTCTTCAAGATGTTACTTCAGTCAAGGTGTGGCCCAACTGAATCAGGTTGGGCTTTCTTCTGGATGACTGGAGTCCTTTATAAGCAGAGTAAAAGTTGGACAGAAAGAAAGCCACAGGCAGCAACAATGGAAGCTGGAGGAGCAAAGAAAAGACACCACCATGTGTACTGTCATGTGACAGAAAAGCCAAGTACCAAGGATCGCCAGCAGCCAGCCCCAGAATGCCACAGTCTTTGAGGAGAATGCATCGTCTTACTGATGTTGTGATTTTGCACTTCTCCTAGCCTCAAACCATGAGCCAATAACTTCCTGTTGTTTAAGCCAACTCACTGTATTGCATTTGCTTTAGCAGATAGGAAACAAAAACATCACCCCTGGGTTTCTTGGCCCTAATGATTTTGCTCAAGCAAAACTTCAGAAGGTTTGCATGCCAAATGTCTAACTCTACTGTAGCAGTTTGGTATTGTTTATGAATTCCAAAAATAGATATTGTATTATGTTTGTAAACTGTTCTATAACTGGGCATGATTAATTATGATTAGGGCTTTGATTGGGCCATGTCAGTAGGATGTTGAGTCCCTGCCCCTTTGGTGGGTGGTGACTCACAGAGAAAACTACATAGCAGAGAAGAGAGTTGGAGTTTTGATGCTGGAGTTTTGAGCTGAAGCCCAGGAAGTGAACACATAGGAGAAGAACACAGAGTAATTTAGACAGCTCCTTAGACATGGCAAAAGGCCTGGGAAGAGAGACAGAACCATTTGCCTGAGAGTCTACAGCTGGCCTTGTGGAGAGAGCACAGCATCTGAACCCGGAGAGAAATGGAGCCCCAGGAGGAGAGGAACCCAGGAAGCCTGAACCCTGGCAGACATCAGCAGCCATCTTGCTCCAACACGTGGCAATAGACTTTGGTGAAGGAAGTAACTTATGCTTTATTGCCTGGTAACTGTAAGCTTCTACCCCAAATAAATACCCTTTATCAAGGCCAACAGATTTCTGGTATTTTGCATCAGCACCCCTTTGGTTAATACAGAATTTGGTACTGAGGAGTGAAATTAACAAAATGCTGGAACGGTTTTATAAATGGGTAAGGGGTATTTTTTGGAGGAATTGTGAGATGCTTGTTAGAAAAGATCTACAGTGCTTGAACAGACTGTTGATAGTAATACAGACTCTAAAGAGACTTTTTATGAGGCCTTAGAAGTAAATGATGAAACTATTAGAAACTGGAAGAAAGGTGATCTGTGTTTTAAAGTCACAGAGAACTTGACAAGATTAACTCCTGGTGTTTTATGGAAGGCAGAATTTGAAAATGGCAAGCCTGGGCATTTAGCTGAGCAACTTTCCAAAGTAAACTCAGAGAATGTGGCTTGGCTTCTCCTTGCAGCTTATAGAAAAATGCTAGATGAGCGAGATAAGCTGAGGACTGAACTGTTGGGAACAAAGAAAACAGAAACTGATTTCCAAGCCTCTGGAAATCAAGCTCCCAGATGATAGTGCCCCATTTGGGGACTTAACTAAACTTGGAACTTGTAAACCAGGATGGAAGATGCAGTTATCTAGGAAAGACTTGTGGAAAGGCTCACTGTCTGATGGCTTGGACCCCTGTTTCTTGCATGCTAAACTAACAAGCTTTTTGAGAGAGCTATATGAACAAAACCAGCTTGGTCTAAAAGTGACATGGAAATGAGAGATTGGAGGAGAAAAAGCTTTAAGAGGAAAACCATGGAAGCTGAGATCTGGAATTAAGACATCGCCTTGGGCCAAGAGAGGAACCCCACCCATGTGTACAGAGAGGGTGAGTTTGCCCTGGCAGTTGAAGAAGGTGGATGTTCCTGCCCAATGTTCAGGGAGAATTTTGCCACCCCAGGGTACAGAGAGGGTGGAGCACATTCCTCAAGGATTAAGGAGGTTGAGGTCAATGCCCCATAGTCTAAGAGGGGTGGACCTATCCCCCATGGATTAGGGAAGGCCAGGTGGTCAACTCATTGCTCTGAGAGGGTTGAGCCTCTATGCCAAAGGTTAGGGAGGATGTTGTCTTCACTTCACTGTACTAGGGGGAGTTAAAACTCTAACCCAAAGATTGGGTAAGGTGTGGCAATCACCCCAATGCTCTTGAGGGTGAGGTTTAGAGCTTAGTGGACATGCAGATGCTTGATGAGGGTGGAACCAAGAAAATGGCTTTTGGGCATGCCTGTGGAAAGGGTGGGTTCCCATGTGGCCCCAAGGAAAGAAACCGTCATCTTAAGAATGACTCTCAGACTTTGACATCTAATGAAGTATGTCCTGCAGGTTTACTGAACTGTAGAGGACCCATGACTCATGTTTCCCTCCCAGTTTCTCCTTATGATAATGGAAATGTTTAGCCTTTGTCTGTCTATTAGTGTATTGGAAGCAGATAAATGATTTTGTAAGTTTCAGAGGTCTACAGCCAGAAAGGACTTTGCCTCAAGACAAACTGTATTTCTTTAAATTGATTGTGATATGATTTTGTACTTGCATTGTTACTGATTTAAGGTTTTTTAAGTAATTTTAACTTCTTTTTGGAATTCAGAGGGTGGATTATAGCAGTTTGGCATTATTTATGAATTCCAAAAATAGATATTGGATTATGTTTGTAAAATGGTCTGTACCTGGATATGATTAAATTATGATTAGGGCTTTGATTGGGCCACGTCAGTAGGAAATTGAGTCCCCACCCCTTTGGTGGGCAGGGATTTACAGAAAAAAACTACATGGCAGAGAAAAGAGTTGGAGTTTTGATGCTGGAGTTTTGAGCTGAAGCCCAGGAAGTGAACACACAGGAGAAGAACACAGAGGAATAGAGACAGCTCCTTAGACACAGCAGAAGGCCCGGGGAGAGAGACAAAACTGTTCACCTGATAGTCTACAGCTGGCCTTGTAGAGAGAGCACAGCACCTGAGCCTGGAGAGAAATGGAGCCCAGGAAGCCTGAACCCTGGCAGACATCAGCAACCATCTTGCTCCAACACCAGGCAATAGACTTTGATGAGGAAAGTAACTTATACTTTATTGCCTGGTAACTGTAAGCTTCTACCCCAAAATAAATATCCTTTATAAAAGCCAACAGATTTCTGGTATTTTGCATCAGCACCCCTTTGGCTGACTAATACACCTACTGTCTTTGGTATACTTCAAACTTCAATTCAAATCCCACTTTCCTCATAATGTCTTCCTTTTCCACCCAAAACTGAAGTCATCTCTCCTTCTATTAGAGCTTTTGGGTTGGAAAAAGTGAAAAAAGACAATGACCCCCAGTAGTCAGCTCCAATTACACTGTATAATGTTACATTTACTTCCTTCACCCCACCTATCACAAGCTGTGGTTAAGTTGATGAGCTATGTGCTTATTTATTTCCTGGGCGTGTCCCCCAGTAGAATGGAAGCATCATGAGGGCAGGAACCTTGCATGCTTTGCTCAGCACTGCATACCAGGCTCTTGCACAGTGTCTGGCACATAGTAAATGCTCAATAAGTATTTGCTGAATAAATGAACATTCAGTGCTGGTAAAGGTATTACAGTCAAATTCTCTGCAACACTTGCTGGTACGAATGTACACATTTTCTAGAAGATAATTTAGTAATATGAATCAAATTTCATTATATAAATATAACAGTGAAATATAAGAAATAGCCCGTTTGCCAACAGAATGGAAATAAACGATATGTATCACACAATAATATGCTATGCAGCCATCAAAAATGATGATGTTAATTTCTTTATTGACATCAAAGAATGTCCATGACATATATCTAAATTAAAAATGCAAGATTCTCAACAGCAGGTCGAATATGATCTCATTTTGTTAAAATATTGCAACTGTGCAGATCTAGCTGGTGGTGGATTGACTGCAGCAGTGTCCCAGATTTGTTCACACCCCCTGAATCCGTATCCTTGTGTAGACGCTATGCTTAGTCCTGCAACATGTGTTTTGCCCATGAGACAGTAACACATGTGATATAAGCAGAGACTCGAAAAGTGCTTGCAGATGGGAGCTTGCCCTGCTGTTCTTGAAACCCTAGGGTGCCATGTGAACCAGCCCAGCAGAGGCTCCAGGTGTCCCACCTGTTCCAATCAAGGCCAATTTACCAGCTGTCGGCAGGTGTAGGACCAAGCTCACCGAGATCGGTTGAGCCGGGCCGACACTAGAACTTTCCAGCTGAGCCTAGCCCAAACCGCCAGCCTGAAGAACAGTGAACTAAATAAATGGTCGGTACGTCAGGCCACTACATTTTGGAGTGGTTTGTTATGAAGCAAAAGCTGATTGAAACATTGTTATATATATATATATATATATTTTAAGTCTAGAAGGCTATACCCGAAATGTGTAATAGTGGTGATCTCTATGTAGAGATTATAGGTGAATTTTGGTTCATTCTTTTATTACATCTCTACATATTGTTTATCATGAGCACTTACTATAGTTCTATGAGCATAAAAAAATGACAAAACCCATTTTCATTCTGAAAAGGAAAATTTTTTAAGTGATTGCTCCCTTCTCAGGTTTCCTGGTGTAATTATTGTTTGTAAAACTAATTTGCCAATTACTCATGCCGTGTTGTGGTATCTTGAACTGATATTTAAGGCTTTCCTTGCTACTTGATTCTTTGGGAGCTGTGGCACATATTTTTTTGTAACTTCCATAGCTGCTAAACCTATAACTGGCATACGTAGCATGGAGTCATTAACTGCTGTGACTTGTCTTGATTTGAAAACGCTGTGTTACAGTAATAACAAAGGTGGCATAAGGACAGGACATCTGTGAGAAGAGCAGAGCAGAGACCCCAGCGTTAGATAGCGTCAGTTGCCTGAAAACCCTCCCCAGCGATTTTGTTGTCCATTGTTATCAGCCTCTGCCCTGAGCTAACAGCGAGAGAGCTGTGATTTCACCACAATCCCCTGCTTCAACTTCCAGTTAAGCTTACCTCAGACTGATGTAAGCAACATATACGCATACATACCTGAGAACTAAACAAATTGGAGAAATTTAGATTTCAATTAAGTTTAGAACCCTGTTACACAGTTAATCTTGAATGAAGATCATTTGTAAAGACTAGTAAAGCAAATGCTATGGCGGGGAGATGCTTAAACCAAAGGGATTCAGAGATGAAAGGGGTCACCTTTAACTAGCTTTCTGGAATTTGATTTTTACTCAACATGACCAAGAACCCAAAAATAATCCACCTTCAACCAAGATAGTAATGTAAAGAAAACAGGGATCGTGCAGCTTTCTTAGGTTTTCTAAAAAGACTCCATGTAAAATTTTAAGATGATACAGAAGAAAACAGTAGACGACAAACCACGAAGCAAATACTAGATTAGAAAACAGAAGTGAGCCCGCCACTGCCACTGCTGTCAGCTCCGGCTTATCCAGGTGGCCCCCTGGGCTACTTTGAGGGGCACTGGTACGCATCACAAAGCTAAGTGGCTCCGACAAGGATTTAAACGTTGGGGTTCTAAAATCTGCCAACAGCACTAGAATGGGAGTTAGAAAGAAGGAAGACATGCTGTGTGACCAAACTGAAAAGAATTTGAATCATTCAGGTAATTGGGCCAGCAGATGGCAAATGCAGTTCATTCTGGAGGGCTTTGAAATAATTAGTGTGGGATAAAGAAGCTAATCTGGTAATAATGATAATCCTTTCGCGTAGCATCATTTTTTAGAAAGCACCTTTGGCCGAGAGCTTCCCATAATGCCTCCTGCGATGACTGGGCACAGGATAAGGTGTTGGCAGTGAAGGAAGAAGCACTCTTGGGGGCAAGCGTGATGTGCAGGATTGTCCCTGATGAGAAGAAGGCAACACCCAAAGAGAGACGGGGAAACCCCAAGCTGATTCACCAAATGGAGATATCTTATGGACACTCAGTTGTGAGAACTAAATCAGCAGAATGTTTGCTCCAATTTGAGCGATGATCCATGAGGAATTTGAAGTTTACCTCCTTGGAGTAAGTTTTTTCAGATACTTTTCTCCATATAAAGGTTTGAGCAGTTCAGCGTTATCTTCCGAAAAGAATAAAAGCACCAATTCTTTTTTCACTTGGCAGACTGACACTTTTCATTCACAAGGCTAACCAGGTAATACCGTGAGCAGGCTCTAAGGAAGCGTGAAGAGATCGTTATTCTTTAATTAGCTGCACTTGTTTCCCTCCTTCAGCGCAAACCTCTCTGCTTTCTCCGTCTCTCCCCACCCCTTCTCCTATGTCTTAGTCAAAGCAGAGGGTGTCGGTCATGACTGTACAGGGCATGGTTAGACTTACTGCAATGAAGCTATCCAGTCCTGCTCTTAACCTTTCCACCCAGACACCTCAAGTCAACAAGCAGGAAACCTCTGGGATATGTTGCCAGCTTGACTTTTCTAGCCTCCCAAAACACATTGATATCTCCTACCGATCCAGGATGGTTTAGCGTGAGTCAGGACTGGACAGATGGCTTCCCGGTGATGATGGCGCTATCAGAAGCACAGAGAGCAGAGAAAATGGAAGGTGCTTTGCACAGCTCTGAAGGCACTTAGATTTCAAGTCCCAAAGCCTCAGCTGTTTAAAATGTCATATTCCAACTCAAAAGTGAAGTTACCTGGAAAAGATTCTGCACCGTGAATATAAGACTGTTTACAATCTCAGTCTGCATCAAGAAAATCACATAGCTGTCCACATGCCCTGAGTCCCTTCCTCAGCCACATTCAGGCATTACAGCATCCAATACTGGCTGTCATATTTGAAGAAAGACATTGACAAATGGGGTGATCAGCTTGGTGAGTCCTCTGGAGCCAGATTATTGGAAAAATAATTGAAGGCATTGGGGTTATTTATTTTTTTTCATTGGGAAACCTAAAAGCAGTCTCCAATGTTTTAAAGTGTGACTGTGCATAAGAGAGATTAAACTTAATCTGTTTATATCACTCTGGAGCAGTGCCATTCAACAGAAATGTAATGTGAGCTGCATATATAATTTTAAGTTTCCTAGTATTTAAAAAAAATTTTAACTGGTGACATTAACTTTAATAATTTATTTTATTTTACCCAATATCCAAAAAGTTATTTCAACATTTAATCAATATTGAAAAATTATTGAGATACTTGATATTCTTTGGAGATTTTTTCAAAGATTTTCTCACATCTTTGAAGTACAGTATGTTTCTCTGTGACTCACACCAGCCACATCTCAGGTGTTCAATAGCTACATGTGACCAGAGGTGCCATGTTGGTTGGAACAGCTCTAGACGGTGAACTGGGTATGTTGTCCCAGAAAGAAATATCAAGGAGTCTGTCTTCAATACTGTGGTAGATTGAATCATGTTTCCCAATTTACAGAGGATCTTCGTCTTCATCTGCATTTTATTTTCCATTGTTATTTTTCATTAAGGTATGATCCCGCTGAATGAGGATAGACTTGATCCAGATTTCTGGAGACCTTATAATGAGCAAGCCTCCATAAGCGAGAGTCAGAGAAGGTCAGACAAGGGGAAGCCGGAAGTCAGCGGAAACCAGAAGAGCAGACACAGGGAGAGAGCGCTCTCCATGTGACCGGAGGCAGAGATGCCAGCCAAGGAGCCCCAAGGAGAGCCAGCAGACTGCACCAGAATGCCACGGGTTTCAGGGAGGAGGACTGGTCTTGCCAAGGCCTTGATTTTGGACTTCCAGCCTGCAAAACCATGAGACAATACGAGCTTGTTGTTTATGCCAACCTACTGTGTGCATTCGTCTCAGCAGCCGGGCAAACTAGGACATATGTCCTGTGTGACCCTTCTGTCTCTGACTCATAAACGTTTGCTGATGATGACAATTTCTCAATTGGAAAAATATTTCTTCACAGCTCTTGGCTTCTTCAAGTAACACTAACAAAGGGCCTCCTTCATCTGTGGCTCTTTCTCCCTGTCATAAGCCATCTATCTTGTGGCAAAGAGCCCATCTCCTCCCCCGTCCTGCATCCTCCACTTCCCTCTCACACTCTCAGCAGGCACGACGTCCAGGGTGCACCGCCCTCCCAGTTCAACTACCGAACGCCCTTGCACTGAACATGGCGGCACCTCCCACAAACCGCAGCAGCTTTGCAAGGCCAGCCAGCAGCTGCAAGCACACTGGTCCAAGCAGGCAATTCTAACGGCTGCAGCCGCTTTGATACTACCTTAGGGTTCTATCTATTTTGTTACCGTTGTGGCTGTTGTTGTTTTAATAAGCATGGTGACATAAACTATTGTGAAAAGTACTTAACGGTTATGTAGTGCTGTGGAAGGAGAGAGGGATGGAAAGGTGACTGCTAATGGCTATGGAGTGTTTCTTTTTGGAGTAATGAAATTTTTCTAATTTTTTTGGTGACAAATGCACAAAATTTATGCTAAAAGCCATTGATTATACACTTTGGATAGATTATATGGTGTGCGACTATATCTCAATAAAACTGCTTTAAAATAAATAAATAAATGAATGAATATGCAAGAATAGCCAGGAATAGCAGCTATGTATATGGGGAAGCATAGAGAGATTGAGAGGTGATGGGTTTTTTGTTTGTCTGTTTTTCATTTATTATTATAGAAATAATGAAAATGCTCTAATAAGGATTGAAGTGATGAATGCACAACTATGTGATTGTGCCAAATACCATCGATTGTATGTTTTACTAATATGTATCAATAAAATTGATTTGTTTAAACAAAAAGAAAATCTCTACACAGATCATGTTCTTAGAAGCCTCTTAGACTTCATCTTATGCTTAATGACAAAGGTATATGTGGAGAAATAAACAGAATGGGTTCTCCTGTATGTAAAACAAAACAACAAACCAAAACAAAACAAAAAACACCCTCCAAGACCTGCCTCTCTTTATCTAATACCAGGGGCCTAAAAAGTTTTCTTTAATGTAAATTTCATTCCAGAGACAACTCAGAGTGTGTTGCCCCAGGAGTCATCC
>PVKH010021405.1:0-14341 GCA_004027955.1 Chaetophractus vellerosus | reverse complement strand
CTATTCACTGTGTGTTCTTCTGTGCCTGCTTTTCTTCTCTTTAGGCAGCACTGGGAACTTCTGAAGTGGGAGAGAGGCGCTCAATCTCTTGCACCTCCTCAGCTCCCCGGTCTGCTGCATCCCTTACTGTCTTTCCTCTGTGTGTCTTTTGTTGTTGTTGTTGTGTCATCTTGCTGCACCAGCTCTCCACTTGGGTCAGCACTCCTGTGTAGGCCAGCACTCCATGCGAGCCAGCTCGCCTTCACCAGGAGGCCCCGGGAATCGAACCCTGGACCTCCTATATGGTAGACAGGAGCCTAATTGTTTGAGCCACATCTGCTTCCCTGTGCTATTATTTTTAATCAAGGAAATTCAAGAGCAACAAACTCCCTAGAGGTTAAAGGCATGCGTTTTCTAAACAAAGTAGTAGATGAATGAAGTGGTTAATTATCTTCTAGGCCACTAATTTGATGCTCAGAAGAAATTTTTTAAAGCACAGAGTAAAGGTACAGGGAAAGAAATATCATACGAGAAAAATAAGAGATTTGGAAGATAGGTCTAGGAAACTAACATAAGTAAGAGATGTTACATTGGATGTAGGTAGGTATGTACCCTTGATAAGGAAGAAAGAAAATGAAATAAAAGAAAAGTTCTATGAAATGATGAATGAACTGCATTTGAAGATTTAAAAGGACTCACTAAATTCCAGTATTGTTGAGAAAAGATCTACTTATGCACATCTTAATAAAACATTTCTGAACTCCAAGGACAAAAGAAAGCCTAAAACAAGTTACTTAAAAAGAAAAAAAAAAACAAAAAATGGATGGCAATATTGTAGATGCAATGTCACTTTCTCCTAGATTCCAACTGACAGAATATCTTGGTTCATAAGTACAACCATCAATTTCAAGGGCTGGAACATGGGGCATTTTTGGGATATTGGAATTGTTTTGAATGACATTGCAATTGCAGATACAGGCCATTATATATTTTGTCAAAACCTATAACAATGTGCAGTTGAATGTATAAACTATAATGTATATGATAATCCATGGTTAGTAGCAATGCTTCAATATGTGTTCATCAATTGTACTAAATGTACCATCACCATAATCAAAGATGTTAATGGGGAAAAGTGGGAGGGGAAGGAGGCTGGGTATGTGGGTATCCCTCTATATTTTCAATGTATCATTTATGTAATCTAAATCTAATTTTAATCTAAAAATTAAAAAAAAAGCTTAAGAAAAAAGAATATCTCAGCTCCAAATAGGACTCTTGGCATGTAGTCCTTTTATCTCAGAGGGAACAAAAGAAGATATAATCTCAGAATGTGGACATATCCACTAATATCATATATTTACTGCATCTGAAGAAAATATTTGAGAAGAATCACCAAACCACTAAACAAGAGAGGAGACCAAGATGGGGAAGATATAAAAAGGAAATAATGGAGAATGATAAACTTTGCAATATAATTAAATCCTGGATAATAGGCTATCTTGGAATGTATATCATAAATAAATACTAAACAAGGACAAACTGTAAGGATAATCTTATAGAGTTTAATTGAAATTACAAAGCTATCTCAGCAAAATCTAGAAGTTATCAGTGGATACTGGAGGGAGATGAATACAATGAGAAGATAACGGAAAATCATTCAAAATTCTTATGGCCAAAGGTGGTAGAAAGAAAAGGTGAAAGAAGGAAATGAAAGTGTTCTATGGGTCTTTCGTATCTTATTAGAGGTGAGGTAGCAAATATTTGCTTTATTAGGTTCTTCTTTTTTCATATAAACAACTGTTTCATTATGAGTTTAGAGAATGATATGATAAGCATCAATAAATTGGGAAAGTATGTAATGAATAGCAAATTGATCAACCCAGAAAAAATATTGGAAAAAGAATGTAAGTAAAGATGAAAGGGATTGAGTTAAGTATTATTCATTATATTAAATATACTAGACTTAATTCTCCCTTTAAAAGATAGCCTGTCAGACTAGCTTAAGAAAATAAAAGCCAGGAATATAATTCTACAAGTAATACTTGATCCAATGATAAAAGTTAAAAATAAAGGGATTGGCAGTGGGTAAGCACCTGCTTCCCATGTACGAGGTCCCAGGTTCAATCTCTGGTACCTCTTTAAAAACAATAAAGGGATGGGCAAAGAGAATCCTGGCAAATATACCAAATGTATGGCTATAGACCACAGTTAGTGGTAATAGTCTGATGATAGTATCTCATAATCTGTAACAAATGCTCTATAACAACAATGTAGTGTGTTGATGGAGGAGTGGTGTATGGGAATTCCACACATATTCATGATTGTTTTTTAAGTTCACAACCTCTCTAATAAAAGGCTATTTTAAAAACAGAAAGCAGTGGTGGAAATATAAATTATAGTAATGCCTAGGATAATATATTTTATGCATTTGCATGAATATATTATGCCTCTGATAGAACATTATTTAAGAAGTCATAAACATATGTATGAAATATATATACATATATATTTATATGTACATTTTCAGACTTATATAGACTTTAGTATATCTCTTATAATAATATAGAGCACAGTAAGGGCATAGCAACTACACTGATTTTTCTGTAACTATTCCAGGGATATGACAAGAGTGGATATCATCTAAAGACTTTCTCATAATTAAATCTGTCATGATCTTGGCCACACACAAAGCTAGGAGATAACCCCAAAAAATTTTTCTTCTTTATCGTTTTACTTCTGAGTGGTTAAAAATAGATACTTTTCCTATTCATGCATGGGAAAGAGTTATCCAACCTTGTTGAGTCTTTGCCTTAAGCTTATATTTAACTGGGAGAGAGAAGCATAGAACTGTTTCTACTACCTCACCTTTTACTTACTATATCAGTTTCAGGAGGTTCAGCACTTGAAATAATTTCTAGGGAGCTTATAAACAACTTTTGGAAATATGAAGTTAAGAGGGTCTTTTAGATCATGCAGGGAAATCATTCATTATGGTATTTACAGGGCTATTACCATATCCCAATATCTAACTAATAGCCTCTAACATAATTTCATATTGGGAGATGGCTATATATTTGGATAATTCCATACACTAAGGATTAACAAGAAGAAACTGAGAGGCCCAGAGATAGATAAGTCACCAGATGATAAGTGGGAAAGGTAAGATCTAGAGCGTTCTTTACAAATGAGGAGTCACTAAGGTGTTTTTACAAAAACTCTTAAAACTATTAGGATAAAAAGAGATAACATTCATAGGACAGCTGCATTCTGTATAGTTTTAATTCGGTACCAATTAGACACATATAAATCAGTAGAATGAAATTTGGTGTATTCAAACATTAAGAGGCAAAAAATTTCCGCATTTCCATTCTGCATGAATAGGACTGCATCATTGGATCATAGAAGAAATCCAGGATCTTCTGGGTCAGTCAAGTATCAGTTAGATGAAAGCACATGGTAAAAGTGCTTCAGAAGAGAAGAGGGTGTGAATAAGATCT
Source organism: Chaetophractus vellerosus (assembly GCA_004027955.1). Classification (NCBI taxonomy): domain Eukaryota; kingdom Metazoa; phylum Chordata; class Mammalia; order Cingulata; family Chlamyphoridae; genus Chaetophractus; species Chaetophractus vellerosus. The sequence continues at coordinate 10,865 of PVKH010021405.1, read as the reverse complement.
TCATTTGCCCATATCTAGTTAGGAAAATATTTTGGATTCAAGATGCCACTATTCTTCTTGTGATCTGGAGGTCTCCACTTATGGAATGACTTGAAGGTTCTTCAAAGAAATGTGAGTCATCTCTTCTTATTCATGCTAATGTGGTTCTCTATCATAGCCCCATATTCTACCTTGTACAATCCTAGATATACTTCTAAAGTGCTGTAATAGTCATTGTTTGGACATTGACTTACCTTCCTTAGCAGAAGAGACTTTATAAACATAATTTTCATTTTCTTAGTTGTAGGGAAGTAAAGAAAGGTCAAGTTCATAACGACTGAGGCCAGTATGGCTGCAACCATAAAGGAGTTAAGGAAATAAATATGGAAACTCTGGATGGTTATGGCCTTGCACTATGATAATGAAGAATTTGTCCTGAGATTTCTGTACACATCCAGATGGACTGGATGGAGCAGCTGTGGTGTTGAGATCTACTCTCGGTCCTCTGTACAAGGGCAAGCTTACCCTTCCCAGTTGTTGGTTGCCAGCTCTATTTACACACCATGATTTACCAAACTACTTGTCTGGTAGGCCTTAGCTCTGTGATAAATCCAGTCAAGACAGGGTATCTTGCTTACAGAATGTTAGATACAGGCATTTGTACAATGGGATGGACCTAAAGTAAAATCCTGGGAATTCACAGTCCACTTCAAATAAATATAGACAAGGCTTTGACTTTGTATCAAGAGAATGTAGGTGACTTGGCCATGTTCCAGCAGGCAGTGGAAAATGCAAGGAGAAGTGCAATCATTCCTATTATGGCTATGTCTTAAACCCCAAGCATGTGCTTGGTACAATTGCCAACAGGTCATAGTAAGATCCATCTGCTTCTGTCCTACCAAGAGGGCTGTGTACCCATCAAGAACTATAAAGGCATACTCTTGGGATAAGTATCAGTCCAAACAAGGTAAGGGCGCATCACCCTGGCCAAGAAGGAAGAGTGACTTATTAGTGGTTATCATTCTTACAAAAATGCAGGAACACCAGAGCCAGAACTGCAGCTTCTACAGTATCTAAGTCTATCCCCATTTTCATAGGCCTAAATTGGGCCACCCCTTTACAAGTGAGACCCCTCTGTCTGACTGTAGGATCCCCACATGAGGCAGCAGCTATGTCCAAGTTCTCCATAATACAAAGCTCTAGGGTTGCTTTGATCCATAATAATACAGTATATTCTTCTCTGGGCTTCCTTGAATCTTGAAATACTAGCTCATTTGATTGCCGATCTGATATTCCTCATGCTTTATAGATTACCTCAGTGGCAGTCAGCACCCTGGAGTCCTCCCTTCTCTCAGTTCTGGCCCAAGTGAAGGGGATAGGATCAGTGGGGGATAGGAATACTGAAACAAATGCCTTTTTACCCTACTGAAGTGAAACTACCTTGAAAGTTTGAAGGGGACTAACCTCTCCATAGTCCTAGGCAAATACAGTGTCTTAGTTTGCCGCAGGACTCCTAATGCAAAGTACTGGAAATGAGTTGGCTTTTATAAAGGGGTTTTATTTGGGGTAAAAGCTCATGGGTCCTGGGTCATTAAATGTCCAAATCAATGCACCATCAGAGATGCTTTCTCACCAAGACTGTCTGCTGGCAGATCCTGTAGTCCTACCACATGGCAAGGCAAGATATTAGCCAATCTCTGCTGAGGTCCCTGCCTTCCTGACTGGGCTCACCATCCCCATGGAGCTCAGCTGTGGGCAATCAGGCATAAGGCCTATCTCTTTCTGGACCTCTTCTCTCAGCCTTGACTACTCTGCTTTCTCCCCAAGTTGAACTGTATATGATCAGGCATTTGGCTTGTCTTTTAAGCTCTCGAATGATCCTTGGGCCCAGCCCCCTAAGGGCCTCTTTCTGTGCCTCTGTGCTCTGCTGATTCCAAACCCGGGATCTCTCTATCCTCTTGCAGTCTTCTGTCTCACATGGTAGGGTCAAAATGACAGCTGTCTTTCTCTGTGTCTCTTTCTGTGTCTCCATTTATATAAGGCTCCAGCAGGAGAGTGGAGACACAACCTGGGTTATATCTCACTGGCGTAGTCCAATCAAAAGGGATCTAATTAAGCAATCTAATCAAGAGGTCCCTTAACTGAATCCAATGTAATCAAAGGGTCTCACACCCACAGGAGTAGATTAGTTCAAAAACAATCTTTTCTGGGATTCACCAAATTCAAACTTTCATACATTGGAATGAGTTCATCCCCTACCAAAGCTGACAGAAAGTACTTGTTATGACTTGGCAGGACGGAAGCAGCTACAAAGTCAAGAATGCATGAGAAACCACAAGAATGGTTCTCTGGCACCTAGAGACTAGCCCCAGTTAGGGATGTTGGTATTTTGAAAGAAGAACATGGCCAATGGCCTTCAGTCAGAGCTTATGGAACATATATATGGGAGGTATCAGGGCATAGGCAGGAATGAGAAAGGGAAGAACAGGGCTAATATGGTAAGATATTTGAGGTACCAGTAGGGCCCTGAGGAGGAAAAAAACAGGGCTGGTAGCACAATTTCAATTTCTATGACACAACTGCATATGTGGATTGATGATGCCTTACCTATAAATCTCAGATATTTGTCTTGGCAGCTAAGATGTTATTTCAAAAACATTTTGCTATGGCATTTTCAGGAATTTCTGTCTCAGGTTCAGATTTTTCATAAGTGATGGAAGTCCAGCCACAGGATAAATTACCATCAGTTAAATTTTGGCACATTTTTCAGATGTCTATGAAAAGCAGTAAAAGAAATGAAGCAAATGGCTAGCATCAGAATGTATACCTTTGGCACAAGAGAATTCACAAGCACTGTAGTTAGGACAGAAAGAATGTAGCCAAAATGGCAGAGTTAATGTAAGAAAGTATTCATCCAGTTTGGAAAAAACCAAACTGGTTCAATAATACCATCTAGATTTGTTTTCCCTCTGGTTCTGTGTTAATGCTCCTTTCCTCCTTCCCATAACAAGGCTTTGCCATCTCTAAAGATATTTTATTTTTATTTTCATTATTTTTTTATTTGAGAAGTTGTGAGTTAACAAAACTACCATGCGTACCATACAGGATTCTCATACATTGCCCCACGACTAGCACCTTACATTGTTGTGACACATTTGTTACAAGTGATGAAAGAGCATCGTCATAATATTATTGCTACCTATAGTCCATAGGTTATATTTGGTGTGTTTCCACAAACCATCTTATTAGTAATACCATGTATTAGTATTGTACTTTTGTTATAGTTCATGAGAAACTGTTTTCATATTTGTTCTGTTAACCATAGTCCATCATTCACCATGGGCTTCACTGTATTATATGGTCCCCTGCCTTGTGCAGTCCATCCAAAGTGAACATTCAATGGCTCTCAGTTTCATCAGGGAGTTGTGCTGTCATCACCTAAGTCCATTTCAGAATGTTTTCATTACTTCACAAGGAAAAATCCCATCCCCCTTATACCCCCCCATTATTGACTCTTAGCATTGATATAGTACCTTCTTTGCCATTCCTATAAAAATATTACAATATTACTGTTAGCTATAGTCTATACATTACATTAGTTATATTTTCCCATGTATGTCCATATTGTTAACACCTTGTAAGAGAGGAATATTCTTGTATTTGTACTATTAACCACAAGCATCATCCACCACTGAAGTCACTGTTATACAGTCCCTAGATTATCTCTAGCTTTCTTTCACTTGACATTAACTTCCCTCGACTACTCCTTTTAGCCACAAGCACATATATAAATCAGCAATGTTGATTACACCACTATGTGTTACCATCCACTCTAACCATTTCCCCACATTTACAAACCTGCTTATTAAACATTCTATGTATATTCAGCATCAACTTCCCCTTTTCAACCTACTTTCTATTTCCTAGTAACCTATACTCTAGAGTTTACCTCCATGAGTTTTTTCATTGTATTTAGTCCATATTAGTGAGACCATACAATATTTTTTCCTTTTGTGTCTAGCTTATTTCATCCAACATAATGTCCTCAAAGTTCATCCATGTTGTCATATGCATCCTGATTTCATTTCTTCTTACAGCTGAATAGTATTCCATTATATATATATACATACATACATACATACATACATACATACATATACACACACACCACATTTTGTTTATCCATTCCTTGGTTGATGGACTGGTTCATGTTTTAGCAAATGTGAATAATGCCACTATGAACATAGGTGTGAAAATGTCTGTTCAGATCACAGTTTTCAGTTCTTCTGAATATATTCCTAGTAGCAGGATTGCTGGATTATATAGCAGTTCTATATTTAGCTTCCTGAAGAACTGCAAAACTGTCCTCCACGGAGGCTGCACCAGTTTTACATTCCCACTAACAGTGAAGGAGTGTTTCTTTCTCCACATCCTCTCCAGCATTTGTAGTTTTCTGCTCTTTTAATAACTGACATTATATAAGGCGTGAAGTGATTTCTCATTGTAGTTTTGATCTGCATTTCCCTATTAGCTAGCATCACTACAGATATCTTTACAGTAATTTCCAATTTGGGGATTAAGTAAGTATAATCTACCCTTTATCTCTTGAACCAAAATCCAAAGACCCCTTTCTTCATTAACACTTTCTCCTTCATAGACACAAATGAGGTTAGATCGTTACAGATTAGGCTTGGATAATATTATCACCAGGCCATGATTTCTGTCCTCTGCCCATGATATTACAATATGTATACATCATATGAGAAATTTGGGAGATATTAGCATTATGACATAGTAGGAAGCATTTGGAATCATATTTGTATCTAGTCTGAATTCATAATTCATTCCTGATTACTTAAGGAAAGTGCCTCATCTTCAAGTGACTTGATAAAAATAAGTGAAGTTTCTATCTATCTGTAGGAACATTTGGAGGAATAGTAGATATAATGAAGTGAGTACTTAACAACATGGCTGAATGTACATGAGATTACATCAGTTCTTCTAAGCAAGGAATCCACATGGCCTGCAAATTTGAAGTGGGTATTAGAACATGCAGAGACAAAGCCAGAATGCAAACATTCCTGGTGCTGGGATTTGGCTTTGAAGGGTTTCTGGTATTTTAAATCCCCTTTCTCTCCAAACCATGGAGGAACAGGGTTATTCCAACTAATAGGATCACCTCATCTCTAAGCAAAAACCTTAATTCAGATATCTTTGGAGCACCTTCCACAAGGTGCTCCTGGTATTAGCACTACTTGTACCACTCCTTATCCTAAGATATACTAAGTCAACTATACAAATGAGGAGTATATCAAAGGTTTTGCTGTCTCCTGTTAGATACATTCTCATTCTCTTTTCCAAAGAGGATTTTCAAAGATTTCTGTCTCCTCTCCATCTGAAGCACTCCAAAATACAGACACAGATTTCAGTATCCTTCCTTCCTTTTTCATGGTTGATGACAACTATGTGGAAGAGTGATGTGTGAAGCACTGTAGGCTTCTTCCAGAAGGCCAAAGTGAACAAGGTCACAGCCATTGACCAACAATGAGATGGCCATAGATGAGGCAGATGTGAAGACAGAACCAGCACTAGTCTCCTCTGGGGCTCAAATAGAGACTCTAGACCTTAAGTCAATCAAACCAATGAACTTCTGACTACAATTTTTCTTCTGTATATCACACCATATTCCAGTAGTAGTCTCCTTCATCAGCTCTGCAGCCTATCTCACCAACAATCTGAGATAAGTGACATAAACCATTATGGGAATCCAGTTCCAAGAGATTATGTAGTGACCATGTAAAATAGGAGGTATACCAGATGCAGAAGGCACTAATGGAGATTCACAAACCAATTCCATCTAGCATTTAGTCTAATAGTATTCTTCTCTTGTCAGAAATACCATTAGGTATCAAACAGCAGTTTGTGGGGAAGGAAAGATATTTTGGCATTTCCTACCTTAAATCTAGATCAAGCATTCTCAAGAGGAGTGACATCATCTCCAAGGGGCTGAAAATTGATTCTTGAGGAGCAAAGAAGGTACTAAAATTTTATCTATAAAAATATACAGTACATGAAAAGTACGCATAGAGTGTGTGTGTGTGTGTGTATAGGTGCCTTAGGTAATGATAATGATAAAAGTGTTTGAAAAACACCAATCTAGGTTACGACGACTATTTTTAAAAAATTTCTGCAACTTTACAGAAAAATCATAAATAAGGTAGAGAGTTCCCATGTACCATCCTATTATTAACCACTTGCATTAGTGTGCTAAATTTGTTACAATTAGTGAAAGAACATTTTTATAATTGTACTGTTAACTATAGTCTATTGCTTACATTACAGTTCACTGTGTTGTACAGTCCTATGATTTTTAAAACATTTTATTCTGATAACATAAAAATGACCTTTTTTTCTGATTCTAGAATTTCTGCTTGTTTTAAAAACATTTAAACAAATAAATTTTATTGATACATATTAATAAGGCATACAATTCTTCCAAAGTGTACAATCAATGGTATTTGGTATAATCACATAGCTGTGCATTCATTACGTCAATCATTATTAGAGAATTTTCATTATTTTAATAATAATACTAAAACAGACAAATAAACAAGAAAATTCCTCACCTCTCAATCTCTGTTTCCCTTGCTGTACATAGCTGCTATTTCTGGCTATTCTTGCAAAATTATTTATTTGTTTATTAAGAAGTTTTATTGAGATATAGTCACACACCATGTGATTTATCCAAAGTGCATAATCAATGACTTTTAGTATAATCAACTTATTGTACAATCATGACCTCACATATTTTAGAACAATTTCATTGCTTCATAAAGAAAAAGACTCCACACCCATTAGCATTCCTCCCCAGCTGTACATAACCACTAATCTAATTTCATCTTTATAAATTGACTTATATTTGCATTTCAATAAATGGAATCATACAGTACTCTATGTCTGGTTTCCTTCACTTAGTATAATGGTTTCTTTGGTCTGATATTAACATTTTGTAGCATTAAACTACATTTTTTCAGTCACAAAGGAAAAGTGTCTTCTTATGTGCACTTTTACCCATATTCACATTTCACATAATATATTTAGTTCATAAAAGTGCAATCATATAGTATTTGTCCTTTTGTGTCTGACTTCCTTCATGCAACATAATGTCCTCCAGGTTCCACCATGTTGTCATATGCTTCATGACTTCATTTCTTCTTACTGCTGCATTATATTCCATCATGTGTATATACCACAATCTATTTATCCATTCATCAGTTGATGGACACCTGGGTTGTTTCCAACTTTTGGCTATCATGAATAATGCTGCTATGAACATCATTGTGCAGAGGTCTATTAGTGTCACTGCTCTCATTTCTACTGGGCATATACCTAACAATGGTATTGCTGGGTCCCCTGGAAAGTCTATATTCAACTTCCTTAGGAACTGCCAAACTATCCTCCACAGTGGCTATACCATTCTACATTCCCACCAACAGTGAATAAGTGTTCCTATCTCTCCACATCCTTTCCAATATTTACAGTTTTCCGACTTTTTAATAGTGGCCAGTCTAAAAGCTGTGAGATGATATCTCATTGTAGTTTTGATTTGCATTTTCCTAATTGCTAGTGATGTTGAATATTTTTTCATGTGTTTCTTTGCCATTCATATTTCTTCTTTGGATAGTTGTCTTTTCAAGTCTTTTGCCCATTTTAAAATCGGATAGTTTGTCTTTTTATTGTTGAGTTGTATGATCTCTTTACATATCATGGATATTAAACTCTTATCAGATATGTGATTGCCAAATATTTTCTCCCATTGAGTCAGCTGCCTTTTCACCCTTTTGACAAAATTCTTTAAGGTGCTAAAGTGTTGAATTTTGAGGAGGTCCTATTTATCTATTTTTTCTTTTGTTGCTCATGCTTTGGGTATAAGTTTTAAGAAACTACAGCCTTCCACAAGATCTTGAAGGTGTTTTCTTCTAGGAGTTTTATGGTCCTTGTTTTTATATTTGGGTGCTTGATCCACTTTGAGTAAATTTTTGTATAAGTGGTGAGAGAGGGGTCTTCTTTCTTTCTTCTGGATATGGCTATAGTCCCAGCACCATTTGTTGAATAGATTGTTCTGGCTCAACTGGGTGGGCTTAATAACCTTGTAAAAAATCAATTGACTGTAGATGTGAGGATCTATTTCTGAGTCCTCAATTCGATTCCATTAGTCAATCAGTCTGTCCTTATGCCAGTAACATGCTGTTTTTACCACTGTAGCTAAGTAATATGCTTTAAAGTCAGGAAGTGAGAGTCCACCAACTTCATTCTTCTTTTTTAAAGACATTATTGGCTAATCGGGGCCCCATACTCTTCCAAATAAATTCTATTATTGGATGTTCAATTTCTGCAAAGAAGGCTGTTGGGATTTTTATTGGGATTGCATTGAATCTGTAAATCAGCTTGGTTAGAATCATCATCTTAACGATATTTAGTCTTCCAATCCATGAATATGGAATGTCCTCCCATTTATTTAAGTCTTCTTCGGTTTCTTTTAGCAAAGTTTTGTGGTTTTCTGAATAAAGGTCTTTTATGTCCTTGGTTAAGTTTATTTCTAAATATTTGAATATTTTAGTTGCTATTATAAATGGAATTTCTTTTCTTATTCCTCAGATTACACATCAGTAGTGTATAGAAACACTATTGATTTTTTTTAAGATTTATTTTTTATTTATTATATACCCCCCCTTTCTGCTTGTTCTTGCTGTGTTCATTTTTGTGTTCTTCTGTGTCTGCTTGTCTCCCCCCACTGTGGTGACCTGCTGAGTCAGCTCACCGCACGGCAGCCTGCCTGCTTGCGGCGGCTTGCCCTGCTCGCGGGGGCTTGCCCTGCCCATGGGGGCTTGCCCTACCTGCGGCGGCTTGCCCTGCCTGTGGCAGCTTGCCTTCTCGAGGCGGTCTGCCTGCTCGAGGAGGCCCCGGGACCTCCCATGTGGTAAACCGGAACCCTACCAATTGAGCTACAGCCGGTTCCCAAAAACTATTGATTTTTGTGTACTAATCTTACATCCCGCCACTTTGCTGAATTCGTCTATTACTTCTAGTAGCTCTGTTGTGGATTTCTTTAGGATTTTCAAGATATAGGGTCATGTTATCAGTAAATAGTAAAAGTTTTACTTCTTCCTTTCCTATGTGGGTGCCTTTTATTTCTTTATCTAGCCTAATTGCTCTAGCTAGAACTTCTAGCACAATATTGAATAATGATGGTGACAGTGGGCATCCTTAACTTGTTCCTGATCTCAGCAGGAAAGCTTTCAGTCCTTCACCATTGAGAACAATGGTAGCTGTAAGTTTTTCATATATGCACTTTACCATATTGAGAAAGCTTCCTTCTATTCCTATCTATTGGAGTGTTTTTTATCAAGAAAGAGTGCTGTATTCTGCCAAATGCTTTTTCTGCATCAACCAAGAGGGTCATGTGATTTTTCTTTTTCAATTTGTCAATATGCTATATTATACTAATTGATTTTCTTGTGTTGTACCACTCTTGCATACCTGGGGTAAAACTACTTGATCGTGGTATATAATTCTTTTAATATGATTTGGATTCTGTTTGCAAGTATGTTGTTGAGAAGTTTTACATAAATATTCATTAGAGATATTGGTCTGTAATTTTCTTTTTTCATAGTATCTTTATCTGGTTTTGGTATTAGGGTGATGGTGGCATCATGGAATGAGTTTGTTAGCATTCTTTCCTGTTCAGTTTTTTGGAAGAGCTTGAGCAAGATTAGATCATCTTTGAATGATTTGTAGAATTCACCTGTGAAGCCATCTGGTCCTGGGCTTTTCAGCTTTGGGAGGTTTTTGATGACTGTTTCAATCTCTTCACTTGTGATTGGTTTGTTGAGGTCTTCTATTTCTTCCATGGTCAGTGTCTAAGTGGTTCGTGTGTTTCTAGGAATTTGTCCATCTCATCTACATTTTCTAGTTTTCTGGCATACAGATCTTCATAGTGTACTCTTATGATCTCTCTTATTTCTGCGGAATCAGTGGTAATGTCTCCCCTCTCATTTCTGATTTTATTAATTTGCATCTTCTCTCTTTTTTTCTTTGTCAGTCTAGCTAAGGGTTTGTTAATTTTGTTGATATTCTCAAAGAACCAACTTTTGGTTTTGTTGATTCTCTCTATTGTTTTTTTGTTGTTCTCAATTTCATTTATTTCTGCTCTGATCTTTACTAATTCTTTCCTTCATCTTGGTTTGCTGTTCTTTTTCTAGTTCCTTCAGATGTGCAGTTAGGTCTTTGATTTTAGCTCTTTCTTCTTTTTTAATGTAAATATTGAGGGCTACAAATTTCCATCTGAGCACTGCCCTTGCACTTTCCCATATGTTTTATTGTGTGGTGTTCTGATTTCCATTTGTCTCAAGATATTTGCTGAATTCTGTTGCAATTTCTTCTTTGACCCACTGATTATTTAAGAGTGTGTTGTTTAATCTCCTTGTATTTATGAATTTCCCCTTTTTCTGTACATTATTGATTTCCAGCTTCATTCCATTATGATCAGAGTAAGTGTTTTGTATAATTTCAGTCTTTAAAATTATTGAGACTTTTCTTGTGACACAACATATGTTCTATCTTGGAAAAGGATCCATGAGCACTTGAAAAGAATGTATATCCTGCTGTTTTGTGATGTAATGCTCTATAGATGTCTGTTAGGTCTAGTTCATTTATCATATTATTCAAGTTCTCTGTTTCTTTATTTAGCCTCTGTCCAGTTGTTCTACCCAATACTGCAAATGTTGTATTGAAGTCCCCAATTATTATTGTAGAGCTGTCTATTTCTCCCTTCACTTTGCCAGTGTGTGCCTCATATATCTTGTGGCACTCAGGTTAGGTGCATA
>PVKH010021404.1:0-14340 GCA_004027955.1 Chaetophractus vellerosus | reverse complement strand
CCGTGTCTATGGAGTATCTGCTTCTGCGTGCTTCTTCTCTGTCTTCTTATTCTCTGTGTGTTTACTTCCGTTTGAGCATCTGTTTTATCCCCAGGGGGCTGGGACTCCACACTGGGTCACACTGTAATGACGTGGTTAGATCAGAGCCCTAATCTTAACATAATTTAATCAGACTGAATCTATACAATCAAAGGGTTATCATGCCAGAGGAACCAACCAGTTTACATACATAATCTATATTTCTTTTGGAATTCATAAATAATATCATGCTACAGTCACTATTAAGAAAACAGAAAATATTCATTGTTGGAGAGGATGTGGAGAAATTGGAACACTTATTTATTGCTGGTGGCAATATAAAATGGTGCAGCCACTATGGAAGACAATCTGGTGGTTCCTCAGAAAGCTAAGAAGAGAATTACCATATGACCTGGCAATCCCACTAATAGGTGTATACCCAAAAGAATTTACAGCAGGGGCTTCAACAGATATTTGCACACTGATGTTAATAGCATTATTCACAATTGCCAAAAAATGGAAGCAGTCCAAGTGTCCATCAACTGATGAATGGATAAACAAAATGTGGTGTATACATACAATGGAATATTATTCAGCCATAAAAAGGAATGAAGTCCTGATAAATGTGTCAACATGGATGAACCTTGAAGATACCATGTTCTGTGTAATACACCAGACACAAAAGGACGGATATTGTATGATATCTTATCAGGGAACAGGATGGGGTTAGGGAATGAGCAGTTAAGACTTAAATGTATAGGGTTCTTATTTGGAATGAGGGAAATAATGCTTTGGTAATAGATGGTGGTGATGGTAGTTCAAGATTGTGAACACAATTAACGGCATTGCATATGATTAAAAATGGAAATGTTAGATTGTATATTTGGTAGCACAATAAAGGTTTAAAAAATCCTTGGAACTGCACTATACAAACAGTAAATCCCAAGTTAAACTGTGGTCTTTTTTTTTTTTTTAATGAAGTTCTTTTTTATTTTTAGATTTATTTTATTTATTTGTTTATATCCCCCTCCCCTTGTTCTCGCTGTGTACATTTGCTGTGCATTTTTCTGGGTTTGCTTGTCTCCCTTTGTTGCATCATCTTGCTGTTCCAGCTTACTGCACCGTGCGGACCTGCTTGCCTTCACCAGGAGGCCCTGGGAATCGAACCAGGGGCTCCCATATGGTAAACGGGAGCCCAATCACTTGAGCCACAATCGCTTCCCACCATGTTCTTTAATAAAGTACAGTTGTAGAAATGTGTTATCATCAATTGTAACAAAAGTTCCGCACAAATGCAAGGTGTTGATAATAGGGTTATATATGGGAATCTTGTATTTTATGCATGATTGTTCTGTAAACCCATAACTTTTCTAATAAAAATAAAGATTAAATTTAAAATTAAAAGAAAAACACCAAGGGGATGAAAAACACAGAATTCAAGGTGTAAGATAGTGGTTTTTTCCGTGTGATTGGGAGGGTAGGTGGGTAGGATATACAAACATACGTACTATATTCTTCAAAGGTATTATAGAAAACCTTATATGAATAATCTTTAATATTTTAGTTTTTATGGGTTTAACTTAGTGAAACTTTGTAAAGCAAGGCATATCTTTATACCTCATTGTCTTATATCCTTGAAAATTACCAATAATTTTGCTATAGATTTTTTAAAGCTACTTATTTAACAGTTACACACGTATGTTAATATTTCTTATACTTGGATTCAGAACAGTCAAGAGGTATTTGAAGGATGTAGCAAAACCAAAAACTGCAGAGTTTTGACAGCTGCTCTGTGGTGATAGCAATATTAAACCATAGACTACATACAGAAAGGGAGTTAAATTGTACCCTTGTCTAGTACTCCTTAAAGAGTTATATAATGTCCAAGAGCAAGATTAAAGCTTAGAATGATTTAGAGGTAAGAATAGCCAGAGCGGTAATTATAGGTGGTTTGTTTGACTGTTTTTTTAAAGGAGAATCAGAGATATACAGTATAAGAAGTTGGAGAAATATTCAGAAGAATAATGGAGTGAGAACCTTTCAGATGCAGAACTACAAATATGAAATGGTTCCTGCTGATCATTTTGATCCCACGTACAATAGAAGATATAGCCCATGGCTTTTTTCTCCTCTTCAGTAAAGATAATATTGAACTATATTAATATGCTTTAACATTTTATGTTTCAGAAGTTGGACTTTATAGAGTCTGACAGTTCCTGTTCCTCTGAAGCACTTTCAAAGAAAGAACTCTCTGCTGAAGAGCTGTATAAGCGCCTCGAGAAACTCATTATTGAGGAGAAAGCAAATGATGAACAGATCTTTGACTGGGTGGAGGTATAAAGACTGTCACCCTCCCTGATATCTCTGCAAGAAAGAGTTTCATGGGATACCCTTAATCCACATACCATCCTTTCACCTCATGGGAGTTTTTAATCTTAGGGAAGTTAACATTTATAATTACACGTGTATTTAAATCTCTCTCCTTAACTATTTTTCTATTTTTATAAGATTCATAGTCTCCTATAAAGCCAAGTAAAAGTAATCAGAACATAGGCCATTTCTCTAGGTCTCACATTAGTTTAAGATATGCTTTATATTTTATTATTTCAAAATTTACATTCCTATCTGAACATCCTCACATTTTAAATACTATCCTGGATAAAGTTAATAAGGAATATGTAGCTATTATGAAATGTGCTGACTTAAATTTTCAAATTAAGGGCTATCTCTGAAAATTTTATAACTTATTTTATGTTGAGTTATCTTATGTTGATCATGTCTACTTTTGATCTGTATTCTTTTGAATAGTAATTCTTATTTATAAAGCTGTTTTATTTGTGCACATTTTTCATAGGATCATGGTATAAATCCTCTTTTGTAGGTTTTCTAATGGTTGTTGTTTCTTTATCTACTTCCAAGCATTAAGAAATAGTGAAACATCTACTAATTTCATTTTTTTAGCCTATTTTTCCCCATATCTATACAGGAAAATAAGCCTATATTCCCATCTAGTTGGGAATCTTTTAAATAATTTGAATAACCTATCTTTATATCCTTGTCTCCTTAGGTTTTTTTCACCCTTTCTTGACATCTTGATATTCATACCCTCTATCAAGCTAGTTACTCTTATCTACTCATAGTCTGGATTTTCACCATCCCTCTCAAAGTGAGATGTGCAAACTAAGCATGATTGCCAGTTGTGAGTCACTGATGTCAGGTCAGATGGTACTACTGCATTTCTAGTTTTGGACTCAGAAATTCTCACAGCCTCATCACTCTGAACTTAAATTGCTCGTTCAGTCATGTTGTACCCATTCTTTTATCTTCCGTTGTTTACCCATTTCTCTCCCATTCTGAACTTAGGCATTTGATTTTTGAATTAAAATAGAGGGTTTTAAAAATTTATTTCTGTTTATCTTCTTAAGTTAGACAAATTTCTAGTCACACAGGACAGTTTGGATTTTTACTTGGGGTCATAAAATTTGCTTGCCAAATCCATTATCCATGCATTTCATTAACATGCCAACTTTGTCCTCATCAAGTTTCAGGTAAAATGTATGAATGGTCAAGACCAAGAACAAAGTAGCATGCCTTCAGGAACCAAATCCTGCACCACTCCATGGACACTTCAGGCTATTAATCTGTTATTTCACATCACTTTACTGTCTAGCATACCTTTTTCATCTTGCCTATAAGGGGATATCGATCATTATATAATTTTTCAAATACCTTGTTGAAGCCCAGAGAAGTTATATCTATATCCTTCTTCTAGTAAACTAATCAAATCAGAAAAGAAAATGAGGTCTCTTAGTGTATCTCTTTTCTCTCTAAGCCTTTTAAACCATTCATAAGACAATTTGTTCTAGAATTTAGCATAGAATCATCATCAGGTTTTCTGGTGATGTATTGGTAAATTACATACATTCTTTTCCTATTTGGACATCAGGTCAACATTTGTTAACTTAGAATCATTCTGTTTTTCCATAATGTTTTTTTCCATAATGTTTTGTATATCACAATCAGTTCAGCAATATGATCTTGTATTTTCTCATATATTGCAGAATGATGCTGTTTTTACCTCTTTATCCATCTTGGTCTTCATTTCTTTTATATCTATGTTTATTCTGCTTTCTCCAGCCTAACAGTTATTCTCCTTAAGGAGAAGGGTAAATTTTACTGAATGTAAATTATACTTCATAAAACAGACTTTTAAAAAATGAGACAGAAAACAAATATATAATAGTAACCGAGATCTGATCTATCTTAATTAGCAGACCCATTTTCCTTCTTGGTCTAAGCCTTTTAGTTAACATCTTTGCTTAATCTATACTTTAGTGTTCTTGACACTTTTCTTCAGGTCTTTTCCACTCTTGAATGCTAGAATTGCAATGTTTGGCTCTATTTAGTAGAGTAAATATGCCATTTGTTTCTTCTAAACAATCTGATGGTTTTGAAGTGATAGTTAACTAATTATATTTAGATAATTTCTTTATTTTTCTCAGACTCTGTACAAAATCTAATTCCTTTGGGGATTTCAAGTGATACTCAGTGCTTGATATAGCTCTGTCAACCTGTTTATAAAGTGTTGTTGAGCTAAAAAGTAAGGGTATGTTTTTATTTTCACATTTATTCTTCAAAAATAATTCTTCAGACTTTGCAGAAATAATTTATTTTGGGTTAGATCAGCCCAGCCTCAGTCTGAAATATTCTTATACGTCATCGTGTAATGTTTACGTGTGGCTGTTGCCCATCCCCGAGCCCTAGCTGTCAACAATGGCACCAATGTTTCTGTTCTGTGGGAAAAGATTGGTGGTGAAACCTCTTACTGTAATATAGCCCTGCCCCCACAGAGCTGGCATCCTGACTTGTTAACCACTCAGCTGTCAAGAAACTATCAGTTCCTTCTATGTGATATATGAGGTTAGAATATTCAACAGAGAGATCGTGCTGATTTATCTACCTTAATCTAAAATTCACAAATATCAAACTGATCTCTGAAATTTTTCACTTTCTAACATAAAAATTTTAAATGACATCTTGAATTTTTCCTGGTCAATTCTTTTAAGACTTATTCTTTCAATGGAAAATATTATACTGTGATTTTAAAAGAAGCTGAGAAGAACCTTAGTTCTATTCATAAGTGATGAAAACTTGAAAAAGTATTTCAAACACCTGCTCAGAAAGTCTCCTTATATTTGCTTTTGCTACTCATCTGATTGATTTAGTACAGTGTCCAATAGTAATGAGACAAGCTCTTAAGAGAAAGAAACAAAATAAATTAGGGGACCCATTTCCTCTACTTAACATCTCTTAAGTACATTTTTTCCTACCATCCTTAGAAAAGAGAAACAATTTTCTCACTATCAGAAGTGTTTGAGACAGTGCTTAAGACTAATCTTCAATTCACATTAAAATTAAGATGGAAAAGCAGTGTTGGCACATGTAAGAATTGTTGCACATAATGGAAAATAGTGTTTGAAATACACTGCAGTTGTAAATTTTTTTTTAACTTATAGACTTGGCTAGATCATTTTAATATGGTTTGCTTTTTGGCGATAAAGAATATGTTTTTAAATGGTTGCCCTTCCAAATGCACACAGTGCACAGCATTGTATAATTGACTGAGCAGAGTATAGGCAATGAGTGAGCTCTCTGAAAACTAAATCCTGGTGCTTAGAATGTTTTAAAAAAAAATTAATGGTAGCCCAACTGTTTTCCAGTGAATCGGGGGTTTTAAGAAGGTTAAATGTAGCTCTATTTGCCCTTAGTGCCAGTTCAGCCCTGGTTTGGGGGAAATAAGTTCTCTGATGTGCCAAGGATACTTTTAACTGTTCCATTTACTTTTGATTTCAGGCTAATCTAGATGAAAACCAGATGAGTTCACCTGTATTCCTTAGAGCTTTAATGACAGCCGTTTGTAAAGCAGCTATTATAGGTAAGTAACATTTCTGAAGGCAGCTCTTAACATCCAAAATCTCTAATAGGTCAGTACTTAACTGTTAATTATATTGGTCTGAATTTGTATCATCTTTAAAACTCACCTATATAGTTTAATTTCTGTACAAATTGGTGCCATTTCTGTCTACAATGTAATGCATGACTGTCTCAAGGAGGAGGGCAAATAGCTGCTTGCCTCTAGAGATCCCAGACCTGAGCCACTTCTGTAGGCCTTGTGTTCTTCAATTCACCTGAAAGTTATTGCATGCAACTTAGGTTGTTTCATACTCTGTTACATGTTGCTTTTCCCATACCTTTTTACCTCCAATATCATAGGCCTTTTCTTCCATTCATGAGTTATAATGAACAGGTTGAATATTCTTAAACTACTATCTGTGAAGGACTATGCTCATCAGAAGAGTCACTGTATATAAATACATGTAAGAGGAAAGAAAGCACCAGCTGTTTCTATTGTTTTATGTTGACTTTATTTTATATAGATGATTTTATTTAACATTATGAATTGCGTAGATGAATAGTATTACAATTGGTAGAAACCCTAAGTATTCTATGCTGCCTATATTATTTAGCAATATTTAACTAGGTTATCCACTTAGCCTAACATTTTTTTCACTGAAGTGGAAAAAAAAAATCAGTTCAAAAGATGTCTCAGAAGTTCACAACTGTCTTTATCATTTTAGAAGATAGCCTTTTGCTACCTAATTTAGCTCCAGAATTGTAAATTGTTTCTATCAGGTAAATTTTTTTCCATATTATTCTTTAATGAGGTAAATAATAAGCTAAGTAGAAAGTCTTTATAAAAATCTTTTAAAACCTTCCCTAGTATCTATGGAAACATAAGGCTTTTGGTGTTTTAAAATCAAAGTTGGAAAGTACAAAAAGCTGCTTTTAAAAATAAGATTGTTTCCCAGTGATAACTTACAAAGAAAATTAAAATCTCATGTTTTTGGCACTGAGGATGCTTTTCTCAGTCCCTTCTACTGTGCTTTTTCCCCAAAAGGGCTCGATCTGAGCCTCTGGGATAGCTTAGGTTTATTTGCCACTATCACAATTAGTCTTTGTCCTCCTAGTAATAATAAAACATTTCCAATTTTTTTACTCTCCTGAAGAGGGTTGCATAAACTGCCACTTTAATTTCCTTTTTAATGTTGTTTTTATGGTTTGGAATGTCATAAATTCACAGTAACTATTTCATTATACTTAAAGAATTGGATGTACTACTCTTAAGAGAATCCAGCACTCAAAATGTATCCCTCTGTATGTATTTTTTTATTTCAGAGATAATTTTCCATTAAAATTTTCAGAGCATTTTGGATTTCAGAATCTTTGTCTTGGACCCCATTGCTTCCTCTTCCCTTGCAGGGTTATATGTATCCTGCCTTCTCAGGAAATTGAAAATGATTCTATGTGTTAACTCCTTAAATATAATGCCTAATCTTCTATCACCTCTAGCTGACTGTTCTACTTTCCGAGTGGACACTGCTGTTATCAAGCAGAGAGTGCCGATCTTACTCAAGTACCTAGATTCTGATACAGAGAAGGAACTGCAAGCACTTTATGCACTACAAGCATCAATAGTAAAACTTGATCAACCTGCCAGTAAGTTCACCTCATTTACACTTAACACAACCAGTGGGTGAGAATCATGTAGGCCAAAATTTCAGAGATGTTTGGGAGTTTGAACAGTGAACAACAGAGCAATCACTAGTATCAAAACCCCAGATAACCAGCAATGTTAATAAATCAATTTTTTATGTATTTGACTTTTAGGAAAATGAAAACTAATAGGCTAAATCCTCATTCTAGGGAAGGTCTGTCTAATAAAACTTTTTGTGTTGATGGACATGTATCTGCACTCTCTAATATGGTAACCACAAGCCATGTGTGGCTGTTGAGCACTTTAAATACCACTATTATGACGGGGGGAATTAATGTGCATTCATTAATTTACCTTGAAATATAGATTTTCCCTCACAACTACAGTGCCCAAAACTGAAGGTTTCTTTTTACACCTTTGCAGATTTGCTACGAATGTTTTTTGATTGCCTGTATGATGAGGAGGTGATCTCTGAGGATGCTTTCTACAAGTGGGAGAGTAGCAAGGACCCTGCAGAGCAGAATGGGAAGGGTGTGGCCTTGAAATCTGTCACGGCATTCTTCACATGGCTGCGGGAAGCAGAAGAGGAGTCTGAGGATAACTAAAACTTCAAATACACAAAACGAAACAAAAGAAACAATTTAAGTATTTTTTTAAAAAGTTTCACGTCTTCGCCAATCACAGTGCAGCAAGGCCAATTCTCGCAGAAACCCCCACGTGTGCACGAGTGGGAGAGGGGAAAGAGACAAAAGGTGATCATGGAGGAAAAAGGTACTGGAAAAAAGTAAACTTCAAACCTGAGGGCGGGAGCACTAAAACCAAAATACATGTATTATTTATAGAAAATATTTTCTGTTTTAATCTTTTCTTTTTAAACAAGGACTCATACTTTAAAAGAAACACATCTGTTTAGCAAAAGAAAAATGAGAACTTTTAATTTATTTTAAGGACTGCAAATGCCAGTGTAATTTTTTAATTTGCAGTTTCTGTAAACAACTTGTATAATAGAAAAGCAGAGAAATAAATTTCCCTCCCCTTCAAATGCACCTCACGTTTGTTTTAAAGCATACTAGTTAGTCCAGATTTAAGAAGGTTTGGTGAGCAAGGTAAGAAAGATCTTTTTCTTTTCTTTCTTTTCTTTTTCTCTTTATTTCTCTTTCTTTCTCTTCCTTCCTTCCTTCCTTCCTTTCTTTTCCTTTCTTTTCTTTTTTATTTCTGTTGTTTAGTTTTTTGCATCAAATCTTTCTGCCTGCCTCTCAGCTTGCTTCAGAAAATAAAAATCACAATAGCAATCAAAACATAGCTAACCTTGGAACAAAGGAAAAACATTTGTGAAAATGCTATGGACCAGAGAACTCCAAGAATTGTTTAAAACAAAAAAAAAAGTGCTACCCTGGGAAAAATACTCAATACTTTTGAAATCTTTAGAGCAACTTTAAGGCTTGTAAATATATAGAACAAATATTTAAAAAACAAAAAGAAATTGACTCAATACTATTTCTTTTCACTTTCAAAATATAAAGAACAAAATAAAGACAAACATTGCAAGTTTAAAAGAAAGTAAAGTGACTTCTCCTTTTGACAGCTGCTGCATGTGTGTCCCAATCTCTGGGAGGTGCTGTTTGGCTATTGTCTGATCCAAATCTCTTCCATGGGGTGTGTGTGTGTCTACGAGTGTCTGTGAGTCTCTGCATTCAGAAAAGGCAAGCTAAGCCATTTCGTAGTTAAGGGGGGACACTTGTGCTTGAGTGGGAGAGCCCCTCTGGAAGTCCAAGGGAACCTTCTTTTCAACACCAATCAGAAATGCTTTCGGGGTAGGAGCAAATCTAAGGGTAATATTTTAAATAATTAAGCGTTCTGCAGTATGTATCAGATTCAGGAGACTAATTCACTTTGAGACTTAAACAAACAAAATGACATCCCTTCTCCTTGTCTACCAGCCACTACCACTGATTTTAAAATCATACATCAATTGCCTACAGTGCTTAAGAAACCCAAAGTTGTCTTCTAAAGAATGAACAAAACCAAAGCTAAAGCATGCTTTTAAAAAAGAAGGGGGTAGGATTTAAAATAAAAACAATACCATGTGTGAAAATCACATTGTTCCCCAACTCCAACTTCAGTCAAGTCATTCTGGTAAGTGAAAAGTCAAGTGTGGTTTGGGCCTCTGTTTCTCTCATAGGTACTGGTTTGCTCTGCCTATTCTTTTAAAAAGTTGCAGCCTCTACAAATGGTTTTCCATTTCAGCTGTTTGTGAGCTATCACTCTACAAAATGTATTTATAAAGAAAGCCTGGCTGCTCCCAAATAAACAGTCTTTGTGTTTTGTATATGAATAACCAGAGGTTTCTTCTGGCTTCCCTCTCTGAAGAAACATCTACACTAAGAGACTTGGCAAAACTTGTGATGTTCAAGAACAAAATTTTTCCAAGGCAATAAAAAATTTTCCTCCAGAGTATGATTGAACATAAAGCAGGATCCAGCTACATGAACCCACAGTGCCCATTCTGCAATGATGGAAAGCTGTTCTCGAAGAACAGACGGAGCCCTTACTGTCATGTGACAACATCTGCCATAAAAGATGAGGCCTGAAAAGCTGTTTGGAGTTTGGCTGCAGGCTCTGCCTGGAAACCCTCAGTTGGGGGACACAAACTGGTTCTATGATATGCTGAGTTTTAACAACAGCCTCCAGAATCAAAGTGTAGAGGATTCCACTACAGGAATCTCCCCAGAGTAATGTAGGTTTTTAGAAGGTATTGGTAGCATGCTCAGTGGTTGAGGAGTGGAAGGGTGGGGAAAGGAGGGTGGTGACTGCCTCCTGGGAATCAGTAGCTGTTGCTTTCAGGGGTCTGGTCAGAGTAGACATGGCCGTATTCATCAATATTTTAGATATGGACAAGTTTAAGAAGTGGAAGAGAGATCATTTTTGAAGCAGGAAAAATCAGTGTTGAAAAAGTTTCAGGTATAAACATCTATACTATGATAATAGAAATAATGTTTGAAATCTCACCAATAACATGAAGTGTAATGAAGAGACTACAAAGTAACCTTTGGGTATCTTACTACTTAATACACAGAATGTTATATAGGATTAGAAGGGTTACCATATATGGGCAAAGTGGAATAACTGATCCCTGTTAATAACAACTGAAATGCAAAAAGTTGTCATGAAACTTACCACCTTCAGAGTTAAAAGCAGGGCTTAGGTGTTAATAGGTGACATTGCCAGCATTGACATGCCTGCATCCTTCAAGCTGTAGCAAAAGCTGCTTTAACCATTTCAACAGACAGACTTTGGAAACAGGTACAATGCCTTTTTTAGTTCATTCATTCAAGGTGCTTTGTGCCTTTATTCAGACCAGCTAACGTAAAGCTATTCAGTAAGTTATATGAAAGTGCTGTCAATTCTAGCAAAGGAACATGATGCCAGTTTTCAAAATACACCCATTTTAGATTCTTGTGCAGATCAACAAGTCAGGTCACAGCTGTATCATGAACTGGCTTCATTCAACACATATTTACTGAGTCTCTACCAGGTACTAAGTGCAGGGAGTGTAACAGTGAACAGAACAATCTCAGGTCTCTTGTCTCAGCACTCTATCCCACTAAGATATGTCTGCCTGTCATTACTCTGACAAATCTTTGATTTGGATTTTGTCCTGTTCTTATATTTCTAAGTACATTCTAGACTATTTGCAACAATTAAACCCAAGACGGTTTTATCTGTTGTAGAACCATGCTCCAAGTTCTTATTTTGAGGGTTTTGATATATTATCTTTTTGTTTCAAATGGCTCTATTCAAGTCAAGAAGACTCTTAAGCTAGAAAGAAAAATAGGCTATTGTATTTGATTCTGTTTTCATTATTCAAGTTTTGTTCTTTTAAAGAAAATTGTGTGAATCCAGTTTTTAAGTTTTGGCCATGCTATTGGCATTTATGAACTCCTATGTTCCCCATTTTGTATAAAGTAACATTTTGCATTGCTTTTTTCATTGACATAAAATTTACATATATCTTAAAATTCACCTTTTTAGAGTGTACGATTCAGTGGTTTTTAGAATTGGTTCATAGAATTGTGCATCCATTACCAGTGTCTAATTTCATCACCCCAAAAAGAAACCCCATACCCATTAGCAGTCACTCTGCCCTGTCCCCAGCCCCTGGTAACCTATAATCTACTTTCTGTCTCTATGGATTTACCTATTCTGAATATTTCATATAAATGGAATCATAAGCTGCATTACTCCAACATTTAGCAAATGATCAAACCTTGCAGGTGTTCGCCTGCAATATCAGGGACCTAACAGCGAGGGTTAATCCCCTGATGGTTTTCCTGTCTTTGGTTTAAGTTTTTGTTCTTTAAGTGAAACTTCTTTTGACATAACTTGGCAATGTGCTTATAACCCTAAGCTAGTTCTGAACAAGTTCATGAGAATTTATCACCTTGTGGACTTGACATATATGACAGATGTCTGCCATCCCACCACTGGCAACTAGGATCTGGTCATTTTGACCTCAAATTTCTTGCTGCTTGAATAGTTTTCCTTGGGATCAAAATTCCTGCATGAGGGGAGTGGATGTAGCTCAGTGGTTGGGTACTTGCTTCCCATATACGAGGTCCTGGATTGAATCCTCAGTACCTACTAAAAAAAAAAAAAAAAAAAAAAAAAAAAAAACTTCCTGCATGAATTGGAGGCTACCAAAGTGTACCCTAGAAAAACTAAGGTAGAGTTTGACTTGGAGTTGAAGTCCCAAAATAGAATATGAGCAGACTGCTTTTTTTTTAACTTTTAGTTACTGGTTTTAAAATTAGAATTTAAATATAGATAATTTAGTTTTCATTGTAATCACACTAAAGTCTAAAGTTTTATTTGTCCTCTTCTTTGAAGCACCTTTGGCTATAATGACTATTAAAGATCTTGAGGCTGCTTACTTGTCATGAGAGTGAAACTGCTCAGTAAGGAATAAAATGCCCTGAGACAGAACCTCTGATTGGTCCTAATTAATTCATTTTATGGAAGACCCCCTTTTCTATGCAATAAACTTAATCTACTGGTCTCCATATTCTCCAGTGGTTTAGGGAGAGATAAACTACATGCTTTCACTAGCTTCAAATATCGTCCTTCAAGGGGGAAAATGATAGATAATCTATTAGGAAAGTTATCTCGAGACTAACAACAACAACAAAAAACCCAAACACTTGACATCTTTCTATACTACCAAATCGTGAAATGCCTAACATACCAAAAAAATAAGGTGCAGACAATCATACGCCAATGTTTTTCCCTTAATAAATTTATTTTGAAATAATTTGACTTACAGAAAAGTTACAAAGATAGTACCAAGAGTTCCATATACCCCTCACCCAGTGTCCTCTATTGTTACCATCTTACATTATCACAGTACATTTGTCAAAACTAAGAAACCAACATTGGTGCATTAATTAAATTCCAGGCTTTGTTTGGGTTTCACTAATGTCCTCTTTCTGTCCCACGATGCAGGCAGGTATTTTGTAGACTGTCCCTCAATTTGAATTTCTTGGATGTTTTCTCACAATTAGACTGGGGTATGAGTTTTGGGTAAAAATACAACTGAGGTGAAATGCCCCTCTCATCTTATGGGGTGGGGGGAGCGGGTTGGACCTAATATTCACATGACATCACTGGTGTTTTTAACCTTGACCATTGATTATGATAGTGTTTGCCAGGTGTCTCCACTTTCTTTTCTCCCTTTCTTACTCTTGTCTACTCTTTGAAAGCTAGTCACTAAGTCCAGCCCACACTCTGGGGAGGAGGTGGGAGTGGGGGAGAATTAAGCTCTACCTCTTAGAAGGAGAAGTGTCTACATAAATTTGGAATTCTGGAAGGCTACAAGGAAGATTTGTCTCTTCTCCCCATTTGTTGATTCAATAATTTTACTTATATATTTATATATATATAATCAGTACAGACTCACATATGTTTATCTTATACTTTGGGTTATAGTCCAATACCACATAACTTTGTTGTGCTGATTGTTCCAGCTTTGGCCATTGGTGGCTCTTTCAAGTTGGTTCCTTTGTCCCTTTGACATGCACTTATTCATTTGTTTGTTGAGCATTTCCTTACTTTCTGACATTACAAGATGCTACAAGCGATTTCTTATATTTTCCCCACCCTAGCCCTAGAACCAACCATTTCTCTAGGGGGTCCTGGTTCCTTTTTAGAAACCATGATCTGGGCATTGAGTGAGCTCATTGCTTCTGGGAGATCTCTGTTTCTATGTCTGCTAACATTTTAAACTCCATTTATATATATATATATATATTTTTTTAACTGGAGAGATCTTGCCAGGTGAGTAAAGTCACTTTCACAAGTAACACTTTGAATTTTAGAAAATACTGCCTCATTTTTTTTTATTAATATGGTGCTCTGGCCACACAAAAGACTCAAGCCTAAAGATATTTCAATCATGCTTTTGCTCATGTTATGCAATAAGAAATAAAGATAGGGGGAGCAGATGTAGGTTGGTGGTTGACCGCCTGCTTTGCATTTATGAGGTCCTGAGTTAAATCCCTGGTACCTCCTAAAAAAAATCTATTCTCCCTCTCTTTCCCCATGGATGATTTATTTTAGTATCCCTTTTCTTAGCCAGCAATATTCTGGGAATCTACTAAGATACCATACAGTGCAGTGTTAAAATGAGAGCCGGGGATTAAGAGTACATGCAGGAAGAAGTATGCTGTAGTGGAAAGAGATCTAGACTGGGAGTTGGGACAGCTGTTCTAATG